>APFE030327567.1:0-27512 GCA_000404065.3 Pinus taeda | reverse complement strand
AAGCCGGTAGAACTGCATGCGGCTGTCGTTTCCTAGATCTACTGTTTCTGACTGCTTTCGGGCCGAGAGGACTGTTGTGTTGTGTTCGGAGCATCTGTTCCAGTGAGGAACCCCTTTCGTTTCACGCGAAAAGGTTTCTGGTAGCCCTATCTGCGTCATTTTTAAGATCTGGAGGTATATAGTGTTTATCTGCAGTTTACTGTTATTTTCTCTCTAGTTATTTCGGTTTCTGTTTATTTAGCCTTTTTTTATTACCAGATCTATACCTTTCATTTCTGCGTATGCTCTTTGCCCTGCGACTCTGTGCGATCTGGGCAAATCAGAAATAGAAAGGAAGTTTCTTTTCTCTCATGCGTATGCTCTTTTCCCTGCACCTTAGTGTGATCTTGGAAAATCAGAAACATTGAGAAAAATATTTAGTTTCCGGCTAAAGCTAACTTCAAGCCGTAAGGTTCGTTTTTTTTGCATATTCGTGTTGGGTTTTGTGTTTTTGTTTTGTAGGCAATAGTGTTGTCCATTTACAATGTGGTCGATTAGTTGAAGGGTTATTATAACGCTTGCTCGATCTTACCATCCTCCTCTCTAAGGCACGTCGTGTGGGGATGAGTGTGTGATGTGGGACAAAAAAGCATATAAATTTAAACATACCATTTGATGTATATATCAAACCACTAATTGAGTGGTACTACTCGAGAACCATGCTAGAAGGAGAAAACGTCAAGCAAACAAATAATAATAACACTATTTTGTTGGAAAACAACATGACTCACCCATTTTTTGTGTAGCATCTACATTGCCTAAAGTATCTTCTCCACTCGACCATCTCACACTACAGATGTAGTCACTCCACAAAGTAAAATTTATATATTAGATCACGAATAAACCATGAGAGCTAATATTACTGCAATGGCAATCATGAACAATAAACCCTGAACATGGGAACCCCAGTATAAGTTTTCCATTTATTTCATATCAAAGTTCTAGGAAAAATCTTGAATCTCGCACCCATGAACCATATAATACTACCTCAAAACTAGGACGAAATGATAAAACTTTGTGCAAAAAACAAATATTTCAAGATATTAAAGCACAACAGTATTTTGTAGAAGATAGGTACGACTCACCCATCCTCTATGCCACATTTGTAGAATGTCTAATGCATATTCACCAATTCACCTTCGTAGACTGTACCATTATAGTTCTTCAATACATAAAGAAGATCAATATAGTTGATTATGAGCATATGCAATACATAATAAATTGAATAACAAACAAATGGAGCCACAAATTAGCAAAAAATAATTTTAATTGGCAAAAAATACTTTTAAGTGAAATGCATTGCTTTACGTATGTTGACTTACCTTCATTTATGAAGAATAACCTTCCATTCTTCTTCCTTCATTTCCTTTTCCACACCCAACAAATGAAAACAAGACCAAACTACAAAAAAGTAAAAAAATAAAATAAAAGGAAAACAAGTACAACACACCCAACAAATGAAGCCAAGTCCAACCACATAAATTTAAAAAAAAAATAAAAAAAAAATACAACGCAAAGCATGGCCATGCTCAAACTCAGAAAACAAAGCATGCAAACAAGAACAATGAAAAATTGCAAATATCCCTGTTACACATCATCTCTCCTGCAATATGCTCTCCTCTCCTGAAAGGAAAAAAAAAATGGGTTGAATAAGGTTGAAATATACACACAATTAGTAATGGCAAGCATATTTCAAAACCAATAATTATTCATAATAGGAAAGGAACCTCCCCTAGAGTTTCATTTATAACATTGAACACTCTATTGTCTATTCCTCTTGAGTTTGATTTATAACGTTGAACACTCTATTGTCTATTTCTATTGTCTGTGCTCATCAAAACGAACCATCTACAACAAATACAAAATAAGATATTAGAATGATTATATAAGTTAAACTAAATAGTCGAACACAATAATTAAGCATAATAAGAAACACACATTTGTTTAACACTATTATATAAAACGAAAGAGTCCATTTTCTGTTTCATGTATTCATGTTCAATGCAACAAGCCATTTGCACTAGATACACAATAAAACATTAGATTTCTAAGAAAATTTGAACTAGAGCGTTTCAAGGTATGAACTTGTCGTGCAACTTAGTTTGATTCCAATTATATTAGTGTTATATCTAACAAATATATAAATTTTCTAAACTAGATGTACTTCTACTACGAGTAATAGAAATTTAGAAAATAAAACTAAGCATATCTAAACATATTGAACACCCAAAATCCTAGGGTCCACAAGGTAACAGTGTTGTAATTTAACACGATTGTTGATTGGCTGATTGGGTCAGTATGCTTGTCTACTCAACCATACCCACCTCCTATACAAGCCACAATGTGTGGGGGTGTCCATGTGATGTAGAGCAAGTAAACATGCACTGCACCATCCCAGACACTGCACCTATAGTAACTCACTGCACAAAGTAATATTATATAAGACACCACAAATAAACCACGAGAGAAAATGAATAACAAATATACAGAGCAACAAATTAATCATTAACACACCTATTCACCCTTGGCTAATGTTATAGCAGCACCCTCCATGTACAATAAGCTCTGAAAATGTCAACCTCAATATAACATTTTCCTTTATTTCGTATAAAAGTTCTTGGAAAATCTCAATTCTCACACCCATTAACAAGATCATACTATCTTGAAGCCATGACAAAAAGATAAAATGATTCGCAAAGAACAAATATTTCAGTCGATTAAAGGACAATATTCTTATGTAGGAAAAAATATGGCTCACCAATCGCCCAAGTTGTGTTGCTAAAATGTCTATGGTATCTTCACCTTGACCTTCCTTGACCTTCATAAGCTATATGATTGTGATTGCTGACTACACAACGTAGATCAATATAGTTGAGTGTGAAACCACATATAAAACATATAATAAATTGAAAAACAAGCAGAAAGATTCACAAATAAGCGAAATGTAATTGTGAGTGAAATGCATTGCATATAGTTAAGGTGATTCACCTTCATTTATGGATGATAACCTCAAACTTATCTCTTTTAGTTTCTCTCCTTGCTGCCTTCCTTTCCTATATCACATCCAATAAACAAAACCAAGACCAAACTAAAAGAAATGGGAAACGAGTACAACAACAAACATGACTATGCTCAAACTCAACAAAAACAAAACATGTACACAACAACAAACAGAAAATTGCAAACTCCCCCTTTGCACATTATCGCTACTACAGTTTCTTCTCCTCGGCTGAAAGGAAAAGAGTGGGGTCAATAAGATTAAAATACAAACACAGATAGTAATGGTAATGGTAAGCGTATTTAAAAAACAATAATTATTCATAATAGCAAACATACCTCCTCTAGAGTTTGTTATATAACGATAGACACTCCATTTTGTATTTCACTTACTCATGCTCGCTGGAACCAGGCATCTACAATAGATATATAATCAGATATTAGAATAAAAAATTTTGAACTAGAGATTTGAATGTAAAAATTTATCCTAATATGAAACATATTTGTCTTTGAGTTTTAATATAAAGAGGGATGATCCATTTTGGATTTCATGTATCCATCTTTTAGAGTACAAAATAAAATATTAAAATTCTAACAAAAAATAAACTAAAAAGTTGAAGGCATGAAAACTTGTCATCCAACTTGATTCCAGACCATTTATATTCCATGCTACATCGAAAAATATATAAAATTTCGGAACTACATGTTACTCTTCTAGGAATAATGCAACCAATGTTATCATAAGAGAAATAATTAGTTTTGTAAGAGAGATCTAAGCATATTTTAAATTTATTGAACACCCAAAATCATAGGGGCCACAAGGCAATAGTGTTGTCCATTAACAATGTGGTCGATTAGTTAAAGGGTTATTATAACCGCTTGCTCGATCTTACCATCCTCCTCTCTAAGGCACGTCGTGTGGGAATGAGTGTGTGATGTGGAACAAAAAAGCATATAAATTTAAACATACCATTTGATGTATATATCAAACCACTGATTGAGTGGGACTACTCGAGAACCATGCTAGAAGGAAAAAACGTCAAGCAAACAAATAATAATAACACTATTTTGTTGGAAAACAATATGACTCACCCATTTTTTGTGTGGCATCTACATTGCCTAAAGTATCTTCTCCACTCGACCATCCCACACTACATATGTAGTCACTCCACAAAGTAAAATTTATATATTAGATCACGAATAAACCATGAGAGCTAATATTATAGCAATGGCAATCATGAACAATAAACCCTGAACATGGGAACCCCAGTATAAGTTTTCCATTTATTTCATATCAAAGTTTTAGGAAAAATCTTGAATCTCGCACCCATGAACCATATAATACTATCTCAAAACTAGAACAAAATGATAAAACTTTGTGCAAAAAACAAATATTTCAGGATATTAAAGCACAACAGAATTTTGTAGATGATAGGTACGACTCACCCATCCTCTATGCCACATTTGTAGAATGTCTAATGCATATTCACCAATTCACCTTCGTAGACTGTACAATTGTAGTTCTTCAATACATAAAGAAGATCAATATAGTTGATTATGAGCATAGGCAATACATAATAAATTGAATAACAAACAAATGGAGCCACAAATTAGAAAAAAATACTTTTAATTAGCAAAAAATACTTTTAAGTGAAATGCATTGCTTTAGGTACGTTGACTTACCTCCATTTATGAAGAATAACCTTCCATTCTTCTTCCTTCATTTCCTTTTCCACACCCAACAAATGAAACCAAGACCAAACTACAAAAAAAAAAAAATAAATAAATAAAAGGAAAACAAGTACAACACACCCAACAAATGAAGCCAAGTCCAACCACATAAATTTAAAAAAAAAATACAACGCAAAGCATGGCCATGCTCAAACTCAGAAAACAAAGCATGCAAACAAGAACAATGAAAAATTGCAAATATCCCCGTTACACATCATCTCTCCTGCAATATGCTCTCCTCTCCTGAAAGGAAAAAAAAATGGGTTGAATAAGGTTGAAATATACACACAATTAGTAATGGCAAGCATATTTCAAAACCAATAATTATTCATAATAGGAAAGGAACCTCCCCTAGAGTTTCATTTATAACATTGAACACTCTATTGTCTATTCCTCTTGAGTTTGATTTATAACGTTGAACACTCTATTGTCTATTTCTATTGTCTGTGCTCATCAAAACGAACCATCTACAACAAATACAAAATAAGATATTAGAATGATTATATAAGTTAAACTAAATAGTCGAACACAATAATTAAGCATAATAAGAAACACACATTTGTTTAACACTATTATATAAAACGAAAGAGTCCATTTTCTGTTTCATGTATTCATGTTCAATGCAACAAGCCATTTGCACTAGATACACAATAAAACATTAGATTTCTAAGAAAATTTGAACTAGAGCGTTTCAAGGTATGAACTTGTCGTGCAACTTAGTTTGATTCCAATTATATTAGTGTTATATCTAACAAATATATAAATTTTCTAAACTAGATGTACTTCTACTACGAGTAATAGAAATTTAGAAAATAAAACTAAGCATATCTAAACATATTGAACACCCAAAATCCTAGGGTCCACAAGGTAACAGTGTTGTAATTTAACACGATTGTTGATTGGCTGATTGGGTCAGTATGCTTGTCTACTCAACCATACCCACCTCCTATACAAGCCACAATGTGTGGGGGTGTCCATGTGATGTAGAGCAAGTAAACATGCACTGCACCATCCCAGACACTGCACCTATAGTAACTCACTGCACAAAGTAATATTATATATAAGACACCACAAATAAACCACGAGAGAAAATGAATAACAGATATACAGAGCAACAAATTAATCATTAACACACCTATTCACCCTTGGCTAATGTTATAGCAGCACCCTCCATGTACAATAAGCCCTGAAAATGTTAACCTCAATATAACATTCCCTTTATTTCGTATAAAAGTTCTTGGAAAATCTCAATTCTCACACCCATTAACAAGATCATACTATCTTGAAGCCATGACAAAAAGATAAAATGATTCGCAAAGAACAAATATTTCAGTCGATTAAAGAACAATATTCTTATGTAGGAAAAGATATGGCTCACCAATCGCCCAAGTTGTGTTGCTAGAATGTCTATGGTATCTTCACCTTGACCTTCATAAGCTATACGATTGTGATTGCTGACTACACAACGTAGATCAATATAGTTGAGTGTGAAACCACATATAAAACATATAATAAATTGAAAAACAAGCAGAAAGATTCACAAATAAGCGAAATGTAATTGTGAGTGAAATGCATTGCATATAGTTAAGGTGATTCACCTTCATTTATGAATGATAACCTCAAACTTATCTCTTTCATTTTCTCTCCTTGCTGCTTTCCTTTCCTATATCACATCCAATAAACAAAACCAAGACCAAACTAAAAGAAATGGGAAACGAGTACAACAACAAACATGACTATGCTCAAACTCCACAAAAACAAAACATGTACACAACAGCAAACAGAAAATCGCAAACTCCCCCTTTGCACATTATCGCTACTACAGTTTCTTCTCCTCGGCTGAAAAGAAAAGAGTGGGCTCAATAAGATTAAAATACATACACAGATAGTAATGGTAATGGTAAGCGTATTTCAAAAGCAATAATTATTCATAATAGCAAACATACCTCCTCTAGAGTTTGTTATATAACGATAGACACTCCATTTTGTATTTCACTTACTCATGCTCGCTGGAACCAGGCATCTACAATAGGCATCTACAATAGATATATAATCAGATATTAGAATAAAAAATGTTGAACTAGAGATTTGAATGTAAAAAGTTATCCTAATATGAAACATATCTGTCTTTGAGTTTTAATATAAAGAGGGATGATCCATTTTGGATTTCATGTATCCATCTTTTAGAGTGCAAAATAAAATATTAAAATTCTAACAAAAAATAAACTAAAAAGTTGAAGGCATGAAAACTTGTCATCCAACTTGATTCCAGACCATTTATATTCCATGCTACATCGAAAAATATATAAAATTTCGGAACTACATGTTACTCTTCTAGGAATAATGCAACCAATGTTATCATAAGAGAAATAATTAGTTTTGTAAAAGAGATCTAAGCATATTTTAAATTTATTGAACACCCAAAATCATAGGGGCCACAAGGCAATAGTGTTGTCCATTAACAATGTGGTCGATTAGTTGAAGGGTTATTATAACCGCTTGCTCGATCTTACCATCCTCCTCTTTAAGGCACGTCGTGTGGGGATGAGTGTGTGATGTCGGACAAAAAAGCATATAAATTTAAACATACCATTTGATGTATATATCAAACCACTGATTGAGTGGGACTACTCGAGAACCATGCTAGAAGGAGAAAACGTCAAGCAAACAAATAATAATAACACTATTTTGTTGGAAAACAACATGACTCACCCATTTTTTGTGTGGCATCTACATTGCCTAAAGTATCTTCTCCACTCGACCATCCCACACTACAGATGTAGTCACTCCACAAAGTAAAATTTATATATTAGATCACGAATAAACCATGAGAGCTAATATTACAGCAATGGCAATCATGAACAATAAACTCTGAACATGGGAACCCCAGTATAAGTTTTCCATTTATTTCATATCAAAGTTCTAGGAAAAATCCTGAATTTCGCACCCATGAACCATATAATACTATCTCAAAACTAGAACAAAATGATAAAACTTTGTGCAAAAAACAAATATTTCAGGATATTAAAGCACAACAGTATTTTGTAGAAGATAGGTACGACTCACCCATCCTCTATGCCACATTTGTAGAATGTCTAATGCATATTCACCAATTCACCTTTGTAGACTGTACAATTGTAGTTCTTCAATACATAAAGAAGATCAATATAGTTGATTATGAGCATAGGCAATACATAATAAATTGAATAACAAACAAATGGAGCCACAAATTAGAAAAAAAATACTTTTAATTAGCAAAAAATACTTTTAAGTGAAATGCATTGCTTTAGGTATGTTGACTTACCTCCATTTATGAAGAATAACCTTCCATTCTTCTTCCTTCATTTCCTTTTCCACACCCAACAAATGAAACCAAGACCAAACTACAAAAAAAGTAAAAAAATAAAATAAAAGGAAAACAAGTACAACACACCTAACAAATGAAGCCAAGTCCAAACACATAAATTTAAAAAAAAAAAAAGAGTACAACACAAAGCATGGCCATGCTCAAGCTCAGAAAACAAAGCATGCAAACAAGAACAAAGAAAAATTGCAAATATCCCCGTTACACATCATCTCTCCTGCAATATGCTCTCCTCTCCTGAAAGAAAAAAAAAAAAAGTGGGTTGAATAAGTTTAAAATATACACACAATTAGTAATGGCAAGCATATTTCAAAACCAATAATTATTCATAATAGGAAAGGAACCTCCCCTAGAGTTTGATTTATAACGTTGAACATTCTATTGTCTATTCCTTTTGCCTGTGCTCATCAAAACGAACCATCTACAACAAATACAAAAAATAAGATATTAGAATGGTTATATAAGTTAAACTAAACAGTCGAACACAATAATTAAGCATAATAAGAAACACACATTTGTTTAAGACTATTATATAAAACGAAAGAGTCCATTTTCTGTTTCATGTATTCATGTTCAATGCAACAAGCCATTTGCACTAGATACACAATAAAACATTAGATTTCTAAGAAAATTTGAACTAGAGTGTTTCAAGGTATGAACTTGTCGTGCAACTTAGCTCGAGTCCAATTATATTAGTGTTATATCTAACAAATATATAAATTTTCTAAACTAGATGTACTTCTACTACGAGTAATAGAAATTTAGAAAATAAAACTAAGCATATCTAAACATATTGAACACCCAAAATCCTAGGGTCCACAAGGTAATAGTGTTGTAATTTAGCACGATCGTTGATTGGCTGATTGGGTCAGTATGCTTGTCTACTCAACCATACCCACCTCCTATACAAGCCACAATGTGGGGGGGTGTCCATGTCATGTAGAGCAAGTAAACATGCACTGCACCATCCCAGACACTGCACCTATAGTAACTCACTGCACAAAGTAATATTATATAAGACACCGCAAATAAACCACGAGAGAAAATGAATAACAGATATACAGAGCAACAAATTAATCATTAACACACCTATTCACCCTTGGCTAATGTTATAGCAGCACCCTCCATGTACAATAAGCCCTGAAAATGTCAACCTCAATATAACATTTCCCTTTATTTCGTATAAAAGTTCTTGGAAAATCTCAATTCTCACACCCATTAACAAGATCATACTATCTTGAAGCCATGACAAAAAGATAAAATGATTCGCAAAGAACAAATATTTCAGTCGATTACAGGACAATATTCTTATGTAGGAAAAAATATGGCTCACCAATCGCCCAAGTTGTGTTGCTAGAATGTCTATGGTATCTTCATCTTGACCTTCATAAGCTATACGATTGTGATTGCTGACTACACAACGTAGATCAATATAGTTGAGTGTGAAACCACATATAAAACATATAATAAATTGAAAAACAAGCAGAAAGATTCACAAATAAGCGAAATGTAATTGTGAGTGAAATGCATTGCATATAGTTAAGGTGATTCACCTTCATTTATGAATGATAACCTCAAACTTATCTCTTTCAGTGTCTCTCCTTGCTGCCTTCCTTTCCTATATCACATCCAATAAACAAAACCAAGACCAAACTAAAAGAAATGGGAAACGAGTACAACAACAAACATGACTCTGCTCAAACTCAACAAAAACAAAACATGTACACAACAACAAACAGAAAATTGCAAACTCCCCCTTGTGCACATTATCGCTACTACAGTTTCTTCTCCTCGGCTGAAAGGAAAAGAGTGGGGTCAATAAGATTAAAATACAAACACAGATAGTAATGGTAATGGTAAGCGTATTTCAAAAGCAATAAGTATTCATAATAGCAAACATACCTCCTCTAGAGTTTGTTATATAACGATAGACACTCCATTTTGTATTTCACTTACTCATGCTCGCTGGAACCAGGCATCTACAATAGATATATAATCAAATATTAGAATAAAAAATGTTGAACTAGAGATTTGAATGTAAAAATTTGTCATAATATGAAACATATTTGTCTTTGAGTTTTAATATAAAGAGGGATGATCCATTTTGGATTTCATGTATCCATCTTTTAGAGTACAAAATAAAATATTAAAATTCTAACAAAAAATAAACTAAAGAGTTGAAGGCATGAAAACTTGCCATCCAACTTGATTCCAGACCATTTATATTCCATGCTACATCCAAAAATATATAAATTTTCGGAACTACATGTTACTCTTCTAGGAATAATGCAACCAATGTTATCATAAGAGAATAATTAGTTTTGTAAGAGAGATCTAAGCATATTTTAAATTTATTGAACACCCAAAATCATAGGGGCTACAAGGCAATAGTGTTGTCCATTCAATGTGGTCGATTAGTTGAAGGGTTATTATAACCGCTTGCTCGATCTTACCATCCTCCTCTCTAAGGCACGTCGTGTGGGGATGATTGTGTGATGTGGGACAAAAAAGCATATAAATTTAAACATACCATTTGATGTATATATCAAACCACTAATTGAGTGGTACTACTCGAGAACCATGCTAAAAGGAGAAAACGTCAAGCAGTTAAATAATAATTACACTATTTTGTTGGAAAACAACATGACTCACCCATTTTTTGTGTGGCATCTACATTGCCTAAAGTATCTTCTCCACTCGACCATCCCACACTACAGATGTAGTCACTCCACAAAGTAAAATTTATATATTAGATCACGAATAAACCATGAGAGCTAATATTACAACAATGGCAATCATGAACCAGAACAATAAACCCTGAACATGGGAACCCCAGTATAAGTTTTCCATTTATTTCATATCAAAGTTCTAGGAAAAATCTTGAATCTCGCACCCATGAACCATATAATACTATCTCAAAACTAGGACAAAATGATAAAACTTTGTGCAAAAAACAAATATTTCAAGATATTAAAGCACAACAGTATTTTGTAGAAGATAGGTACGACTTACCCATCCTCTATGAAACATTTGTAGAATGTCTAATGCATATTCACCAATTCACCTTCGTAGACTGTACAATTATAGTTCTTCAATACATAAAGAAGATCAATATAGTTGATTATGAGCATAGGCAATACATAATAAATTGAATAACAAACAAATGAAACCACAAATTAGCAAAAAATACTTTTAATTAGAAAAAATTACTTTTAAGTGAAATGCATTGCTTTAGGTATGTTGACTTACCTTCATTTATGAAGAATAACCTTCCATTCTTCTTCCTTCATTTCCTTTTCCACACCCAACAAATGAAACCAAGACCAAACTACAAGAAAGTAAAAAAATAAAATAAAAGGAAAACAAGTACAACACACCCAACAAATGAAGCCAAGTCCAACCACATAAATTAAAAAAAAAAAAAGAGTACAACGCAAAGCATGGCCATGCTCAAACTCAGAAAACAAAGAATGCAAACAATAACAATGAAAAATAGCAAATATCCCCGTTACACATCATCTCTCCTGCAATATGCTCTCCTCTCCTGAAAGGAAAAAAAAAATGTGGGTTGAATAAGGTTAAAATATACACACAATTAGTAATGGCAAGCATATTTCAAAACCAATAATTATTCATAATAGGAAAGGAACCTCCCCTAGAGTTTGATTTATAACGTTGAACACTCTATGGTCTATTCCTCTTGCCTGTGCTCATCAAAACAAACCATCCACAACAAATGCAAAATTAGATATTAGAATGTCTATATAAGTTAAACTAAACAGTCGAACACAATAATTAAGCATAATAAGAAACACACATTTCTTTAAGACTATTATATAAAACGAAAGAGTCCATTTTCTGTTTCATGTATTCATGTTCAATGCAACAAGCCATTTGCACTGGATACACAATAAAACATTAGATTTCTAAGAAAATTTGAACTAGAGTGTTTCAAGGTATGAACTTGTCATGTTCAATGCAACAAGACATTTGCACTAGATACACAATAAAACATTAGATTTCTAAGAAAATTTGAACTAGAGTGTTTCAAGGTATGAACTTGTCGTGCAACTTAGTTCGAGTCCAATTATATTAGTGTTATATCTAACAAATATATAAATTTTCTAAACTAGATGTACTTCTACTACAAGTAATAGAAATTCAAAAAATAAAACTAAGCATATCTAAACATATTGAACACCTAAAATCCTAGGGTCCACAAGGTAATAGTGTTGTAATTTAGCACGATTGTTGATTGGTTGATTGGGTCAGTATGCTTGTCTACTCAACCATACCCACCTCCTATACAAGCCACAATGTGTGGGGGTGTCCATTTGATGTAGAGCAAGTAAACATGCACTGCACCATCCCAGACATTGCAGCTATTGTAACTCACTACACAAAGTAATATTATATAGGAGACCACAAATAAACCACGAGAGAAAATGAATAACAAATATACAGAGCAACAAATTAATCATTAACACACCTATTCACCCTTGGCTAATGTTATAGCAGCACCCTCCATGTACAATAAGCCCTGAAAATGTCAACCTCAATATAACATTTCCCTTTATTTCGTATAAAAGTTCTTGGAAAATCTCAATTCTCACACCCATTAACAAGATCATACTATCTTGAAGCCATGACAAAAAGATAAAATGATTCGCAAACAACAAATATTTCAGTCGATTAAAGGACAATATTCTTATGTAGGAAAAAATATGGCTCACCAATCGCCCAAGTTGTGTTGCTAGAATGTCTATGGTATCTTCACCTTGACCTTCATAAGTTATACGATTGTGATTGCTGACTACACAACGTAAATCAATATAGTTGAGTGTGAAACCACATATAAAACATATAATAAATTGAAAAACAAGCAGAAAGATTCACAAATAAGCGAAATGTAATTGTGAGTGAAATGCATTGCATATAGTTAAGGTGATTCACCTTCATTTATGAATGATAACCTCAAATTTATCTCTTTCAGTTTCTATTTTTGTTGCCTTCCTTTCTTATATCACATCCAATAAACAAAACCAAGACCAAACTAAAAGAAATCAGAAACGAGTACAACAACAAACATGACTATGCTCAAACTCAACAAAAACAAAACATGTACACAACAACAAACAGAAAATTGCAAACTCCCCCTTTGCACATTATCGCTACTACAGTTTCTTCTCCTCGGATGAAAGGAAAAGAGTGGGGTCATTAAGATTAAAATACAAACACAGATAGTAATGGTAAGCGTATTTCAAAAGCAATAATTATTCATAATAGCAAACATACCTCCTCTAGAGTTTGTTATATGACGATAGACACTCCATTTTGTATTTCACTTACTCATGCTCGCTGAAACAAGGCATCTACAATAGATATATAATCAGATATTAGAATAAAAAATGTTGAACTGGAGAATTGAATATAAAAATTTATCATAATATGCAACATACTTGTCTTTGAGTGTAAAAATTTATCATAATATGGAACATACTTGTCTTTGAGTTTTAATATAAAGAGGTATGATCCATTTTGCATTTCATGTATCCATATTTTAGAGCACAAAATAAAATACTAAAATTCTAACAAAAAATAAACTAAAGAGTTGAAGGCATGAACTTGTAATCCAACTTGATTCCAGACCATTTACATTCCATGCTACATCAAAAAATATATAAATTTTCGAAACTACATGTTACTCTTCTAGTAATAATGCAACCAATGTTATCACAAGAGAAATAATTAGTTTTGTAAGAGAGATCTAAGAATATTTTAAATTTATTGAACACCCAAAATCGTAAGGGCCACAAGGCAATAGTGTTATCCATTAACAATGTGGTCGATTAGTTGAAGGGTCGTGCGGGGATGTGCGTGTGATGTGGGACAAGAAAGCATATAAATTTAAACATACCATTTGATGTATATGTCAAACCACTAATTGAGTGGTACTACTCGAGAACCATGCTAAAAGGAGAAAACGTCAAGCAAACAAATAATAATAACACTATTTTGTTGGAAAACAACATGACTCACCCATCTTTTGTGTGGTATCTACATTGCCTAAAGTATCTTCTCCACTCGACCCTCCCACACTACAGATGTAGTCACTTTAGTCACTGCACAAAGTAAAATTTATATATTAGATCACAAATAAACCATGAAAGCTCAAATAACAAATACACAGAGTGATGAATCAACTATACACATACCTACCCTCCCTTAGCTAATGTTATAGCAATGGCAATCATGTACAATAAACCTTGAACATGGGAACCCCAGTATAAGTTTTCCATTTATTCCATATCAAAGTTCTAGGAAAAATCTTGAATCTCGCACCCATGAACCATATAATACTACCTCAAAACTAGGACAAAATGACAAAACTTTGTGCAAACAACAAATATTTTAGGATATTAAAGCACAAAAGCACGACTCACCCATCCTCTATGCCACATTTGTAGAATGTCTAATGCATATTCACCAATTCACCTTCGTAGATTGTACAATTGTAATTCTTCAATACATAAAGAAGATCAATACAGTTGATTATGACCATAGATAACACATAATAAATTGAATAAACAAACAAATGGAGCCACAAATTAGAAAAAAATATTTTTAATTAGCAAAAAATACTTTTAAGTGAAATGCATTGCTTTAGGTATGTTGAATTACCTTCATTTATGAAGAATAACCTTCCATTCTTCTTCCTTCATTTCCTTTTCCACACCCAACAAATGAAACCAAGACCAAACTACAAAAAACATAAAAAAAAAAGGAAAACAAATACAACACACCAACAAATGAAGACAAGTCCAATCACAAAAAATGATCACAAAAAGAAAAAAATAAATAAATAGAGTACAACGCAAAGCATAGCCATGCTCAAATTCAGAAAACAAAACATGCAAACAAGAACAAAGAAAAATTGCAAATATCCGCGTTACATATCATCTCCCACAATGTGTTCTCCTCTCCTCTCTCCTGAAAGGAAAAAAAAGTGGGTTGAATAAGGTTAATATATACACAATTAGTAATGGTAAGCATATTTCAAAACCAATAATTATTCATAATAGGAAACGAACCTCCCCTAGAGTTTGATTTATAACGTTGAACACTCTATTGTCTTGTCTATTCCTCTTGTTTTTGCTCATCAAAACAAACCATCTACAACAAACACACAATAAGATATTAGAATGGTTATATAAGTTAAACTAAACAGTGGAACACAATAATTAATCATAATAAGAAACACGCATTTCTTTAAGATTATTATATAGAACAAGAGAGTCAATTTTTTGTTTCATGTATTCATGTTCAATGGAACAAACCATTTGCACTAGAAAATTTAAACTAGAGGGTTTGAAGGTATGAACTTGTTATGCAACTTAGTTTGAGTCCAATTATATTAAATGTTATATCTAAAAAAAATATAAATTTTCTAAACTAGATGTACTTCTACTATGATTAATGCAAGCAATGTTTTCATAAGCTGTAAATTTTTCGGAAAATGAAACTAAGCATATCTAAACATATTGAACATCGAAAATCCTAGGGTCCACAAGGCAATAGTGTTGTATTTTAGCACAATCGTTGATTGGTTGAAGGGTCAGTATGCTTGTCTACTAAACCTTACCCACCTCCTCTACAAGGCACGATGTGTGGAGGTGTCCATGTGATGTCGAGCATGCTTGTCTACTAAACCTTACCCACCTCCTCTACAAGGCACGATGTGTGGGGGTGTCCATGTGATGTCGAGCAAGAAAAATGCACTGCACCATCCCAAACACTGCAGCTATAGTCACTCACTACACAAAGTAATGTTATATATAAGATCACAAATAAAACACGAGAGAAAATGAATAACAAATATACAGAGCAATAAATTTATCATACACACACCTATTCTATAGTCACTCACTACACAAAGTAATATTATATATTAGATCACAAATAAACCACGAGAGAAAATGAATAACAAATATACAGAGCAATAAATTAATCATAAACACATGTTCAACCTTAGCTAATGTTATAGCAGCAACAACCATGAACAATAAGCCCTGAAAATGTCAACCTCAATATAACATTTCCCTTTATTTCGTATAAAATTTCTTGGAAAATCTCAATTCTCACACCCATTAACAAGATCATACTATCTTGAAGCCGTGACAAGAAGATAAAATGATTCACAAAGAACAAATATTTCAAAGGACAATATTCTTATGTAGGAAAAATTATGGCTCACCAATCGTCCAATTTGTGTTGCTAGAATGTCTATGGTATCTTCACCTTGACCTTCATAAGTTATAGTCGCTCACGACACAAAGAAGATCAATATAGTTGAGAGTGAAAACACATATAAAACATATAATAAATTGAAAAGCAAGCAAAAATATTCACAAATAAGCGAAAAGTAATTGTGAGTGAAATGCATTGCATACAATTAAGAGGATTCACCTTCATTTATGAATGATAACCTCAAACTTATCTCTTTCAGTTTCTCTCATTGTTGCCTTCCTTTCCTATGGCACATCCAATAAACAAAACCAAGACCAAACTACAAGAGATGAGAAAATGGTGTAAAACAAAGTGAAACGAGTACAACAACAAACATGACTATTCTCAAACTCAACAAAAACAAAACATGTAGACAACAACAAACAAAAAATTGCAAACTCCCCCTTTGCACATTATCTCTATTGCAGTGTCCTCTCCTTGACTGGAAGGAAAAAAAAGTGGGGTGAATAAGATTAAAAAAAAACACAGATAGTAATGGTAAGTATATTTCAAAACCGATAATTATTCATAATAGTAAACATACCTCCTCTAGAGTTTGTTATATAACGATAGACACACCATTTTGTATTTCACTTACTCGTGCTCACTGGAACAAGACATCTACAATAGATACATAATAATATATTAGAATAAAAAATGTTTAACTGAAGAATTGAATGCAAAAATGACTATTCTCAAACTCAACAAAAACAAAACATGTAGACAACAACAAACAAAAAATTGCAAACTCCCCCTTTGCACATTATCTCTATTGCAGTGTCCTCTCCTTGGCTGAAAGGAAAAAAAGTGGGGTGAATAAGATTAAAATACAAACACAGATAGTAATGATAAGCATATTTCAAAACCGATAATTATTCATAATAACAAACATACCTCCTCTAGAGTTTGTTATATAACGATAGACACTCCATTTTGTATTTCACTTACTCGTGCTCACCAGAACAAGACATCTACAATAGATACATAATAAGATATTAAAATAAAAAATGTTGAACTAGAGAATTGAATGTAAAAATTAATCATAATATGAAACATACTTGTCTTTGAGTTTTAATATAAAGAGGGATGATACATTTTGTATTTCATGTATCCATCTTCTATAGTACAAAATAATATATTAAAATTCTAACATAAGTTAAACTAGAGAGTTGAAGGCATGAACTTGTCAGCCAACTTGATTCGAGACCATTTATATTCGATGCTACATCCAAAAATATATAAATTTTCAAAACTAGATATTACTCTTCTAGGAATAATGCAAACAATGTTATCATAAGAGAAATAGTTCTTTTTGTAAGAGAGATCTAAGCATATTTTATATTTATTGAACACACAAAATCATAGGGGCCACAAGGCAATAGTGTTGTACATTAACATAGTGGTCGATTAGTTGAAGGGTCAGTGTCATTGCTTGCTCGACCTTACCATCCTCCTCTCCAACGGACGTTGTGTAGGGGTGTGTGTGTGATGTGGAACAAGAAAGCATATAATTTAAACATACCATTTGATATATATGTCAAACCAGTGATTGAGTAGTACTACTCGAGAACCATGCTAGAAGGAGAAAAAGTTAAACAAGCAAATAATAATAACACTATTTTGTTGGAAAACAACATGACTCACCCATCCTCTGTGTTGCATCTACATTGCCTAAAGTATCTTCACTCGACCCTCCCAAACACTACAAATGTAGTCACTGCACAAAGTAAGATTTATATATTAGATCACGAATAAACATGAGAGCTCAAATAACAAATACACAAAGCGATGAATCAACTATACACATACCTACCCTCCCTTAGCTAATATTATAACAATGGCAATCATGAACAATAAGCCCTGAACATGGGAACACTAATATAAGTTTTCCATTTATTTCATATCAAAGTTCTAGGAAAAATCTTGAATCTGACACCCATTAACCATATAATACTACCTCAAAACTAGGACAAAATGATAAAAGTCTACGTCGACAGCGTAGTGGCGGAGGTCACAGATCTGGATCAGCTCAAGAAGTACAAGGGAGAAATGGCAAAGACAAAAAGAATGATCCTCAACATAGTGAAGGATCATATAGTCTGTCACATCGCTGGCAGAAACACTGCCAAGGAGATGTGGGATGCATTGTCGACATTGTATCAAGGATCTTCCAAGGAGCGGAAGATGTACTTGGAGCAAAAGATGAGATCTACGTAGATGCAGAAGGGGGGACCTTCAAGAGACCCGAGATGAATTGGTAGTTGTGGGGTCAACACCTCAAGGTTCTGAGATGGTAAGACTAGCCTTAAATTCAGTATCTGAGGAGTGGCAAGTCTTTGTCCAGAGTATCCTGGGCAAGGCGACTTTGCCAAACTGGGATGAGATGTGGGAAGCTCTTAAGCAAGAGGAGCTTAGGAGAGACTTGGTAAAGTGTAAACTTGACGGAAGCAACAATAGTGGGTCGAAGCCCAAGGAGGAGGATGAGAATGCAGCCCTCGCGTCCAAGGGGCAACAGGAGCAACAAAAGAAGAAGAAATATGTTTCAAAGATCAAATGCTTCAAGTGGGGTGAATTCGGTCACTACGCAACACAGTGTCCTCTGAGGAAGAAGGACAAAGATGAGAAGCATGATCTGAAGATTGAGCCGCAAAGATCGAGGAGGATGAGTTTGCCATGACAGCCGAGATACCTCCAGGAGGGAGGTGGGCTGATTTAATGTTGTAGTTTGAAAGAGCTACAGATGGACAAGATCCTTGAGGAGCCCATCTCTCGAATCAATTCCTTGCTACGAGAGCCCAGATCAGAAGTAGCAAGATGGACCAGTGTCAGTTGGTGCAAAGGAGCGTCGAAGTGACAATTGCAAAGGCTAGTAGCGCCAGAGACTGAGCAACACAGAGCAAAGTTGGCAACAGTGCAAATGGCATAGAGCAGAGGTCAGCAGCAGCACAGAGGCTTCAGAGGGTCAGCATAGAGACTAGCAACAGTCATACTCCAGCAACAAGATACATCATACTAAACACAAGTTCAGTAATTTGGGATGTTTTTTCCTTTGTTGATGTAATAGCAGCAGTAGTTGGAGAAGGTTGCAATGCAATTGCAGTTTATTGAAGAATCTAGGGCAAATGTAGTTATGGTAATTCTTCTTAGCATGATAACTATTTGTGAGGTATTTAAACTTTTTACTTATTAGCACAATCTGATCTTGATATCATTAGTGTGGGTATTTCTTACTTCATCAAACAGTTACCAAAATACAAGAGACAAGAACAAGCTGCGCTGTTGGCTTTCTGCCAGGGCCAAAACATCTCCCTTTTGGAGAGGAAAACCCGCACAAAATCTTCTTATGGAGATTCTACTTGATGAATACCAAGGCCATGACCCTTAGACTTACTATGCCACTCCAAGACCAAGACACCAATCCTTTTCTTCGTCATTGTTGAGTTCATCATCACTGCATTACGAAGATTTTCCTTGCTATTGTCATCACTAAGAACATTATTGTTCTACTAAGATACTGATTATGACAATGAGATCATTGCTTCTGCACCATTATTTCGTCTTCACATCATCTCAACTGCACCATTATTTCGTCTTCACATCATCTCAACTGCACCATCATTACTGTATCATCTTGTTGCACTACTACAGAGATATGAGGTCATAGTTGTGACTATATGTTTTGATGTTGTGCTGAATCTGTATGATCCTCTCCATTGTAGATACATCAAGATTGTGACTGCGTATATATACAAGCTGAGACAGAGTATGACTGTGGTTCTTTATATGCATGCTGACACTGTAAAATTTGAGACAGTAGTCATTGAAAACTAGAAGAGATCATGGTCATGAGACTAATATATTTACTGTGATCATCACCGAGGATAATAGAGGTATCTGAAGTCCCTTTTCCCACACAACATCACAGAGAGACCCGAGATTATATATTATTGTGCTTGCCACCGAGATCTTATCACCGTGCTTGCCCATGGTTATGTATCACCGACATTTCAGAGTGATCCGTAGTTGTATAATCCGCACCTCCGTAATCCGAACTTTTGTAAAATTGCAGTTTTGTGATGACCCTAGTTGCCTATTTATAGGTGTTGTGCCTCCATAATAAGTTGATATTACCAGGTGAACCAACAGGACTTTAAATTCATTTTTGTGGCCGATGTGACTGTGTTTTTCAACGTTTTCCTTGCTTGTCTTCAAGAGGATTGTGCTGGTCTTGGAGGGCTATTCTTAGACATCCGGTTGCCCATATAAATTACATGAAGGCTCAAGAAGAGCTCCTTACATATGACTTTGACTCTTTGACTTTTATAGACCTATGAAATGAGCAAGAAACTCATTCATTTAATTTACAAAAATAATATTTCTTTTTCCTGAAAAGTACAAAGATCAAAGTTACATTTGTAAATACCGAACCTAGTTATACTTTCTTCAACATAGTTGGCAGTGGCAATGCCAATAACAGCACAGATGCAGAATTGAGAGGGAGTTGCAGTACAGATGCAGGGTTGACAGTGGCAGGGTCAGCAGCAGTACAGATGCAACATTTGCACAATACTTGGTGGACAAGATGTTAGACATCAGCAACGCAGAAGGAGATGTTACAAAACAGAGTAATGCTTCAGCAGGTTGCATTACTAGAGCACATTCCTCGCTAAGAGGGAGCGTTGATTTCTGGTAGCATCAGATGTGCTCTAAGTCTCAAAATTTGCAAGGAGGCTTAGACTTTGGGAAATTCCACCAGAAACAGTTTTATTAAAATAATTAATTATTTTTAATGGGACCCAAAGTCTAAAATTAGGAAATTAAAATAATTAATGGGTATTAATCTAAACTATGAGTGTAACTTCTAGAAGAAAACGAGGATCAAGCCAAAATGATCTAAGCCATTGATTAGAAATTAATCTGGATCGTTGGTTGTCCAACAGAAAGATATAAGAAGAGGCTTGATAGAGAACACACACACAGAGTTCAGAAGATCGAATTTCTGAAGCAGAGCAGTTGCCAGTGACAAATTCGAAATGAGCTTTTGCAATGAGGGGCAGGGATAGTTGTAGTTGGAGACTTCGCCTAATCTAGGAATACTCAGCAGAGGAGGTAGAGAGAGATCCGAGAGAGGCAACGCTAAGCCAGAAGAGGCTGACGCAGAGATACACAGGGCCACGCAGAGACAGCGCAAAAGCCTTGAGAGAGTCTGAAATTTGTTGGAGGGTTCGATTTCTACAGCTGGACGCTAAGGTGTGAGACCGGGAGAGCAGAAATCTGAATCTCACAGGCAAAACGATAAGCCAGGAAGAGTAACGCAGATCTTAAATAGTGTGATGTTGGGTTGATGCAAAGGCAGCCAAGGGTTGTTCCTTCAAGGACTGGATCAGCCAAGACTTCCAGTGAGTGACGTAATCTCACAAATTTCTTTGTCAATGATATTCTCTGTAACTGGATTATCGAGAAGGCATCCAAAAGTTGTATTCAAAAATTACTATTGCATAATAATAAAACCCTCAAAGTTGCTACACAAGTTTTCCCGCATTAGGTTTTTCTGGGGACATTTGTCCAAAAGCAACTATGTCACTTGTGTTGTATCTTTTTCCTGTCCAGTTTCTTGTTTCGGCATATTATTTTAAATCATGGATGTTGCAGTTGTATTTACTACAATATTTACCGTAGAACACAGTGAATAACTTGTATGGATTAACAAGTAGGAGAAGTAACATCAGTTTGTTGCAGTAGGGATTCCAGGTTTACGAATTTTCACACATAGGGTCGGAGAATGTTGCTCCCTTGTCTGGTCTTTGCAGAGTATATCCCAGTTGGCATCATACCCACAAGCAAGGCTGTCAAGAATACCACTCCTCTCCTCGTTTGACCAACAAGTTGAGAGTGTACTTGGGGTGTACAACCCAAGTCAATTATGATGCAGGTGTTCTAACACATGACTATTCAGGGTCATCGATGGGAAGATGAGTAAGCAATAGGATGGGTTTATATAACCCTATGCGGTTTTGGGTTGAGATTGAGCTCCCCAATGATCCCAAGGTCGAGATGTGCTCCCCTATGTGTTTGGGTATCCTATTGCTCGATATGGGGTGGTAGATGTAAGCTCCCCCATGAGATTTCATGGTTGAGATTAAGCTCCCCGATGTGGTTCAAGGTTGAGATATGCTCCCTTAATGGTATGCTCCCTGATGATGATATAGATTGCAAATTTAGCTCCTTGCCGAGATTCAGGGTAGTAGACCGATGGACAAAGGGTGGTGGACTGGGCTCCCCTCCAATGTCAAAATTATTCTTCTTTTAGATTCAAGAATGTTCAACATATGAGCAAGAACAATCAAGAGATAAGTAGGAATAAGCAAGGGATAGCTCGAGATGTACATTGATGATTTGTGATGATGCGATACTTGAGATGGTCATGGCATGACGCCTACATGACAGAGATGTTTAGTGACAATACGTGATGACACTTGAATGCCATATTGATCGATAGACAAATATTAGCATGTGGAATTCTCCCTAGTTGAGAGGGAGCGTTAAAATTATGCAATTGTGGTCAAATTTCACTTTGGACCGCTCATATGATGAAGATAATAATTGCAATAGATTCCTCATTTCGAGAGGAAAAAAATCGACCTAAAAATACTTCATTTGAACAAGAAAAGTTGGTTTTGAATTTATGTTCCCACTCATGTATATTGGATCAAGTCGGCCCTATGCATATGTACAATTGGATAGGTCGGCCTCAACATCAAGTGGACCCTCATGGAAGCCTATAAATAGAAGAGACCTCAAGCTCATTTGGACACATTGATCAAGCCATCTTTTCCTCTTCTATTGTCATGGTTAGCACAGGTCTGACAAAGAGTTAGCACAAGGGTACGAAACTACAGGGTTGAAGCTCGCACAGATCTAGGGTTTCTGTTTCTCGGTCACATGTACATAACTGAGTATTTTCGTCCACAAACTCACACAGAGTTGTCAAGGGTGTGTTTAGTAAGTCTTAGACGCTCGCACATAAGCCTGAAGGGAGTGTCTAGGGTTTCTAAAGTAGATCAGAGAGTGTTGGTCCCCAGATGCTCACACAATGAGATAAAGGGTGTGACTGAGCAGTACCAGTCGCTTGCACAGTAGCAAGAAGGGAGCAATTGGGGGTTTGGAGCAGTTTTGTGTGTGTTTGTCCCCAAACGCACGCATACAGTCTTCCAGCGAATGTTCGGGCCAAACACAGATGCTCACACACAGTGGCTAAGGGGGCATCCAGGAAGTTTCAGTCGCTTGTAGTCTGCCTTGTTGGGAGCGTCCAGGGTTTTGATCTAGTGTTTGACAGTTGCCTTCAGTTGGCTTCAGTAGTCTAATGGATAAAGGGTTTCTCTTTGTTGTTCTGCAGTCTGCTTCTATTCTGTAAAAAATATCTACTGCAAGTTTATGTATTGAGCTCATTCTACTCTCTGCTGAAACATTTTATGACGATTTAAGAAGAAGAAGAATTTGTAAGGGTTTTCCCCATAGTGGGTTTTGCCCTAGTCTCGGACCAATCTTGGTGTCTCTATGTGTGCATGCTCCTCTTCTCTAGTTCTTTTATGTTCCGTTGCATTGATGATCATGATGTTGTTCTTTCCTCTAGAGTTTGTTATATTACCATAGAGACTCCATTTTGTATTTCGCTTACTCGTGCTCACCAAAACAAGACATCTACAATAGATACATAATAAGGTATTAGAATCAATAAAGTTGAAGAGGAGAATTGAATGCAATAATTAATCATAATATGAAACATACTTGTCTTTGACTTTTGTTATAGAAAGAGGGATAATCCGTTTTGTATTTCATGTATCCATCTTCTATATTACAAAATAAAATATCATAATTCTAACAAAAGTTAAACTAGAGAGTTGAAGGCATGAACTTGTCATCCAAATTCCAAACCATTTATATCCATGCTATATCTAAAAATATATATTTTCTAAACTAGATGTTATTCTTCTAGAAATAATGCAACCAGTGTTATCATAAGAGAAATAATTCTTTTTGTAAGAGATCTAAGCATATTTTAAATTTATTAAACACCAAAAATCATAAGGGTCATAAGGCAGTTTTGTTGTCCATTAACAAAGTGGCCGATTAGTTGAAGGGTCAATATGCATGCTCGCTCAAACTTACATTGCCTAAAGTATCTTCTCCACTCAACCCTCCCAAACACTACAAATGTAGTCATTGCACAAAGTAAGATTTATATATTAGATCACAAATAAACCATGAGAGATCAAATAACAAATACACAAAGCGATGAATTAACCATACGCATACCTACACTCTCTTAAGCTAATATTATATCATTTGCAATCATGAATAATAAGCCCTAAACATGGGAACACTAGTATGAATTAACCATACACATACCCACCCTCTCTTAAACTAATATCATAGCATTTGCAATCATGAACAATACGCCCTAAACATGGGAACACTAGTATAACTTTTCCATTTCTTTCGTATCAAAGTTCTAGCAAAAATCTTGAATCTCACACCCATGAACCATATCATACTACCACAAAACTAGGACAGAATGATAAATCTTTGTGCAAACAACAAATATTTCAAGGTATTAAAGGACAATAGTATTTTGTAGAAGAAAAGTACGGCTCACCCATCCTTTGTGCCACATTGGTAGAATGTCTAATGCATATTCAACACTTTACCTTTATAGACTATACGATTGTAGTTGTTCAATACATAAACAAGATCAATATAGTCGATTATGAGAGCATAGATAGCACATAATAAATTGAATAACAAACAAGTGGAGCCACAAATTAGCAAAAGATATTTTTAATTAAGATGCATTGCATATAGGTATGTTGACTCACCTTCATTTATGAGCAATAACCTCTATTTTCTCTATCTGATTCCTTCATTTATTTATGTCTTCTTCCTTCATTTCTTTTTCCACACCCAACAAATGAAACCAAGCCCAAACTACAAAAAACGTGCAAACAAAGGAAAACGAGTACAACATACCCAACAAATGAAGCCAAGACCAAACTACAAAAAATAAGCCAAAAAAGGAAAAAGAGTACAACGAAAAGCATGGCCATGCTCAAACTCAAAAAATAAAACATGCAGACAAGTACAAAGAAAAATTGCAAATATCCCCTCTGCACATCGTTTCTCCTACAATATGCTCTCCTCTGCTGAAAGAAAAAAGTGGGTTGAATAAGGTTAAAATATAAACACAATTAATAATGGTAAGCATATTTCAAAACCAATAATTATTCATAATAGGAAACACACCTCCCCTAGAGTTTGTTTTATAACAATGGACACTCTCTTTTTTATTCCACTTGCTTGTGCTCATCAAAACAAGCAATCTATAACAGATACAAAATAAGATATTAAAATAGTTATATAAGTTAAACAAGAGAGTCATACACAATGACTCACACAATAATTAATTGTAATAAGAAGCACACCTTTCTTTAAGATTGTTATATAAAAGGGGAGAGTCCATTTTGTATTTCGTGTATTCATGCTCAATGGAACAAGCCATTTGCATTAGATATACAATAAAATATTAGATTTCTAATCAAATTTAAACTAGACAGTTTGAAGGTCTGAACTTGTCAAGCAACTTAGTTCCAGTCCAAATATATTTTGTGCTATATCTCAAAAAATGTAAATTTTCTAAACTAGATGTACTTCTATTACAAGTAATAGAAACAATGTTTTCATAAGATGTAAACTTTTCGGAAAATGAATCTAAGCATATCTAAACATATTGAATAAGGAATCTAAACATATCTAAACATATTGAACATCTTTAGCATGATGGTTGATTGTTTGAAGGGTCAGTATGCTTCCCTGGTCGACCTTACCCACCTCCTCTACAAGGCACGTTGTGTTGAAGTGTACATGTGATGTGGAGCAAGAAAACATACACTACACCATTCCAGACATTGCAACTATAGTCACTCACTGCACAAAGTAATATTTGATATGAGATAACAAATCAACCACAAGGGAAAATGAATAACAACTATACAAAGTGATAAATTAATCATACACATACCTGTTCACCCTTGGCTAATGTTATAGCAACAACAACCATGAACAATAAGCCCTGAAAATATGAACCTCAATGTGAATAAAAGTTCCTGGAAAATCTCAAACCTCATACCCATTAACAAGATCATACTATCCTGAAGTCATGACAAAAGGATAAATTGATTCGCAAAAAACAAATATTTCAGTTGATTAAAGGACAATATTCTTATGTAGGAAAAAATATGTCTCAACAATCATCCAAGTTGTGTTGGTAGAATGTCTAGGGTACCTTCACCTTGACCTTCATAGTATACAATTGTGGTCACTCACTACACAAAGAAATATCAATATAGTTGAGTGTGAAACCACATATAAAACGTATAATAAATTGAAAAGCAAGCAAAAGGCGAAAAGTAATTGTGAGTGAAATGCATTGCATATAGTTAAAGTGTTTCACCTTCAATTATGAATGATAACCTCCAACTTATCCATTTCATTTTCTCTCCTTGTTGTCTTCCTTTCTTATTGCACATCCAATAAACAAACCAAGACCAACCTGCAAGAAATAAGAAAAAGATGTAAAACAAAACTAAAGAGTACAACAAGAAACATGACTATGCTCAAACTCAACAGAAACAAAACATGTAGACAACAAAGTACTTCCCCTTTGCACATTATCTCTACTACGGTGTCCTCTCCTCAGCTGAAAGGAAAAAAAGTGTGGTTAATAAGATTAAAATACAAACATAGATAGTAATGGTAAACATATTTCAAAACCAATAATTTTTCATAACTGACTAATTTCTCATGATTTTTGAATAGTTCACTTAGCACTCATTGCATCGGGTGATGCTCACAGGGGTGAAGAAGTGGGATTGAAACTAGTGAAATGTGGAGAACGAATCACATAGCATCAATCATCACTTCCGGGGCTTGCACCCGGTAACCAGGACTTCCCAGAAGGTCACCCATCCCAGAACTCCTCTGGCTCAAGCGCGCTTAACTGTGGAGTTTTTCCCCACAATCAAGCCCACTTAGCTTGCTA
>APFE030327566.1:17394-38810 GCA_000404065.3 Pinus taeda | reverse complement strand
GACAGAAGATTGTTCTGATAATAGCATTTGGTCACTAATTCCTGAGGATCTCTTGATCCTAAGGAATCACAGTTATCTCTTTTCCTCTTTGACTATAAGAGGGGAAAAACGAATAGAATAGAGTAACTAGGCAGTAATCATTGGTGGCTTGGGCTCAACCGTTGGTGGATTTCACTGCTTTTCCCTGTGTTATACATTTACCTTTTTACTGCAAGTCTAATTACTTTGTTTTATAGTTTTACTATTGATCTACTTGACATATAAATCACCATTGTTGAGTTTGTGCATTTCGCGCAGTATTTATTATTACTGTTGATTGGTTTCATTTATTTATGTTGTAGATTGATTCAATTATTAGATAAGAGTTATTTCCTGTTAATTGATAGCCAGAGTATTATTGGTTAGATCAGGTGTATTACTTTTATGCAGAAGTTTCTATTCAGCTGAAAGAGCTCTGTTACCGCTGCAGTGCACTCGGTTGATGTGCTTATGGCCTGTAATTGCAATTAGAGATTTTTTATTAAGATTGAGTTTTGATGCTTAAATAGTTTAATTTCTTTGAAGTTACAAGTTCGGTAGTTTATGGTTTGATCCGTTTACTCTTGTATTGAAATCAATAAGTTATCTTAAAGCATTACTTTATGTAGATACAACGATTTCCATCACCTACACATACTGTGTACACTTGAAACAAAAGACTTACCCAGGTTGATAATTAATTTGAATCATTTAGGAGTTATAAAATGACATCTTATATGCGCGAACACTTGACAGGAACACTTAGTGATTTGAATTGAAGGATAATTGACAATGCAAAGTACCTACAGGAGATATCAAAGAACAATTAAGGTTAGAAAAGTTAATCAAAGGTATGTGATACTTTAATTTAACAATGAGGATTAATATATTGCATATGTGAACTAAGAGGACATAGCATTGCCAAAAATAAAGTGAAATCATTTCAAATTAAGGGTGAAGGTCACCTGTCAAAATCATCATAAACCACCACTTAAAACCTTTGTCTTGTCCTTATTCCGAATCATTTGAAGTAAATCACCAAGTAATTATTTTGAATGCGCTCCAACAGTCAAATTCACTCCCACAACCTCCATTATAATTCTCACGTTCTCCCATTTCTCCAAATTCATATAACCTTTCTATCTCTTCACCACTAACCGAAACCCTGCTAACACCATTTCTCCTATCAAAATAAGTAGTCCTTGAGATGACACATCCTTCATAATGGTTGTTATTGTCCGAAGCGAGTCAGTAGGAAAGAAATTATTAGAAGGATATCCTTAGACAAGGGAGTTGTTGCAGAAGAAAAAATGGTTACAATTCATAGAGAAATTCAGCAATTTCCACAGGGAAGTGACAAATACTTTTGCATGCTCATTTGATGGAACAAAGGTTGAGATAGGAGACAATAAGTTCACTATAATGGAGTCTCTGATTGTAGAAGCTACTAGATTTCCTAGAAGCGGAGAGAAATGGTTCAAAAACAGGGGAATTAATGGAGAAGATTGGAGAGTCTTCCTGAAAAATCCAAACATGGATACCATATTCTTCAAGAAAGGTATTCCTAGTACAACCCTTAAGAGTAAATGGAGGAATTTAATTCTTGTACTTCAGAAATTTATTACTTGTGAGGGTCGGTTTGGATACATGTATTTCTACCACATTAGGATAATGATGCATTTTCTTGAGGAACACTAGATGAATCTTCCTTATTTCCTCTTGCATAGTCTTAGGAAAATTTCCATGAATGTTCAAAAGAAAATTCAATTCATAGACAGTACCATGTATCATCATGGATTGGTAAAGATCTTGGTTGAATTCCACCTTCAGAGTGTAGGGGATGACTGGGAGAATTTCTTGGTAATTAACCATTTTGAAGAAAAAGCTCTTGAACAACCTAGTAGTAGTAGAACCCTCAGGGGAAAGAAGAGAACTTTGGAAACAATAAAAGAACCCTAGTCTCAATAGGAGTTATCAAAAGATGAACTTCTCATAGTTGATATTTTGCAAAAAATGAAAAGGGGAAATCTTAGAAGGAAGAAAGATAGCAAAAGAACAAAATATTTACCACAAACCAAGACCCTTGCTCAGGAAGAAAAACAAAAATTCAAAAGAAGGAAAGAACAGATATTACAGACCTCAGAATAAGGAGTACTAGATTGAACAAAATGCAACAAACAATCTCAGGAACTATGGAATATATTGATCTCGAGGAGAATGAGCCAATTGAAAACCCTGAAGGTTCCCAGGAAGGATCACCAAAACTATCACCAATAGTGTCATCACCACCTTGTAGTTCACCTCCAAAAAGTCTAGTGCACAGTCCAGGTGTTGACCCTATTCAACAAGAGATTTATGACTACATAGAGTCATTGGAACGAAAGGAAGCAACAACTAAATAATCAATCCAAAGTGCTAGAGAAGGAAGCAATGCATTCAATGAACCACAAGAACCTTCAGCGTCCAATGTTTTAAAGCAAGAAATTTTTGAGCTGGAGAAATTTAACATATATCTCAAAAATCAAAATCAGACATTAAAAGCAAAAAATGGGATCCAAATTGCAAAAAGTGACAACCTTATCCTTAATTTGAGTTTATGGTATAAAAAGAACAAAAAGTTGAAGAAAGAGAATAGGGCAATGCAAAGAGAAATTATCAACCTAAAATACAAAATCCTCATGAGAAAACCAAGGATGCCAGTGGTTTCCAGAAAGAAGAAAAAAGTGAATCCCAAAGGTGGTAATCAGAAGGAACAAGAGAATGACAATGATGGATTGTATGAGGACACACAAACCCTCTAGCATGGGGGAATGTAGAGTCCAAGGAATGTCTTACCTCGACACCCTTTTTTCCTATACTTCTTCCTTCTTCCCTATACCTATCACCTAAATAATGCAATAGACACAAGGTTTTGTTAAAGGTAAGCATTTAAATGTCTTCTTCTCAATATTTGTCTATATACCTTATTATTTTGTTAAAGTATGGATTTAGCTATGGAATTGGCTTGTTTCTGCAACTAATATGGATTTCCATAGCTATGTCCTTTATTAATAGGGTTCAGATGATCCAGCTCAGCCAAGGAAGGTATCGATGGATGATGAATGATTACCTCGTGGATTATGTCCTATTCTCTCAAGCCAATCCTTCAAGAAGAGTGCATGACAACACGGTCAACCTCAAAGTCAACTGCAAGATTATTGTTGGGACAGAGACCGAGATTTCTCGAAATCTTATTGATTTTATTTTCCAAATAGAAAATTGATTATTTAGTGATATAGTTTGATTTAGTAGGATCAAAATAAAGATATATAGGCTTGAAACTCTCTTACTGTTATACATAGAAGTATTATAAAGGCAATGGCCACTCTATGTTTTGGGTAAGCACCAATACATGTAAACTTTAAGAAAATCTTGTTACGCTTGTTTGCGAGTAATAGACTTGGTTTATGTTTCCATACTGCATTTATTGGAGATTGTTGACTACTTCGTGGAGGCCCCCTATGACCAGTACACGTATTTAACCAATTGCACATAGATTTCCTTAATTACTTTATCATAGATGCTTTGGTATGTGTTTGAAATGCAGTATAATGGAATTCATCATTGAACCATTATCTGCATAAGAAATTCCCTTTGATTTATACCTAGCTTAATTCTTCTATTTCATTTGCTATTTATCTTGTATAGTTTAATCATTTTCCTTGCTTTCTACCTAGTGTAGTCAACTGTTTCATTTTCATAGCATAGTTGCCTTTCAATTTATTAGACTTATGACTTGTTTGGATGAAGTTTAATAAGTAAAAGAGTCACAATCATTTTCTTGAAAATTAAATCCAGACACCATTCATTTACAATCTAATAGAATAGATCTCTTTAACACATAGTAATTTAGGCTTGGCTGCAGCATAAAATTCAAAGATAAATCCAAAACAGTCTAACAACAGTAAAAGTGTAGGATCATATTTAAACCATCCATAAATTGATTCAATAGAAACTAATTTATAAGATAAGTAGCTAACAACTTTAAGGCACAACTCTTTAATACCATCTTCATATTAACTCTAAATTTAGACTTTAACAAGAACATTTATATCTTAACAACATCAATTAACTTCTAGCACATATAGTGCACTTGTGCTTCATCAGTATACCTGCCCTCATCGATAATTTATGTTGACAATTTAAGGACATTAAATTGGCTAAATAGGTACGAATCTCATTGAATGTGTGTTGTTGTTTAATTCCATCATTGTTAACTTGTGAAATATTTCACATATTAGCTTGTGATGTCATTTATGACCGTGTGTTCCTTTCAAGTTATGTATTATTACAGGTTTCTAAGGGGCTCACTCATTTTCCCTTTCGTGTGTTAGAACCTTCATGCATTGCACTTGACTTTCCACAGGGTCACACACTTGTTCTCACCAAAGTCACATTACAACACTCTATGCCTTATAGTAGCCATGACATATCATTAAAACCCACTCCATCGACAACTGGGGCATATTCCGGATGGGACTCCTACACCAAATGGTGTGAGGTCTAATTAGGACTTTATATTGGGGACATCCCATGAATGTTGTGGGTCTAGCACCACTAACAACTTCTTATAAGGACCATCCTTTTTTATTGATGGTGTTGAAAAGTTATTTCACAAACATGTTCATACCTTTCCTTTGTAAGAATTTCAATATCTTGTGCATAATTTTCAAGACGCTTATTATGTTCAATTATCAAGGACAGTGATTTTTCTTTTTATTTATGTGAAACTTCTTATTTAGGAGTCCAAACATCTTTAGTTGATGAAATTTTGATATTTCTTCTGATTACTTGAATATGATTGTCCCTAGATTTGATTAAATCCTTCATAGTAGAAGATTCATTTGGATTTATCCCCAACCTAATTATACTCTACCCCAATTTTGCAATCCTAATTTGTTTGGCTCTTGTAAGTTTTTCATGTTTAAGCTAATTAATAAACTTTGTGATCATTTCTTCTAACTTGGAAGCATTTGGAGTAGTATCTATCAAACATTTAAAGATCCTTTCTCCATATTTTTTGTGTAAGTCAATCTAGTCCACTAGATGGCTCTTCTTCAAATCAATAATAAACTTTGTTGCCTTGTAATATTTTGCAATTTTGACAGTTTGAGCTTTTGGTTCCAAAACTACCAAGTTAAGTTATCCCTTTTCACAATACAAGGTAGAGAGTAACCTTGTTTGTGAAGAACTTGAATCTTGCTTCCACAATTTTGTATAAGCATCTTATTTCATTTGCCGATTCTTGTTCTTAATTTCCATAAAATTAGAATAAAAAATGTTTTTCTTTCCTGTCAAAGGATATATGCTAGAATATGATGCTTCTTGGATAATAAAATTTGTTGACAAGATTTCCTAGTGAAATACATGCTTGCTTGATGTTGCTTCCTCTGTCTTTGCAACTGAAGCTAAGCCCTCATCCTCTTCAACTCTTGGCCTTTTCTACTACCTTTTATTATTATATATTATTCTAAAGACTGGAAATGACTGTTGTGTTTCCTCAAATACTATCTTAAGCGCATTTTCCTTTGGTTGTGGTGTATCCATAATAATTAGCTATGAATATTGGCCTACTTCTTGGATAATTTGCGTAGTCTTAATTTGACCCTTTTCCCAAACATATTTGTTTGAAAACTGTTCAATATTTGGTTTGGGAACATGTTTATAAGGAGTTGATACCTACTTCACCCTCCTCTTTGATATGATTTTGTAAGCATAATATTGCAAAACTTGTCTTAGGAAATTTCATTTGTTTCAGCATCTCCTCAACAACATGTAATGAAGCTCTCGTCTTAACTAACAATGACCTCTTTCTTGAGTTTGAACATGGTTAGGTTCTTTTTAAACAAAACATGAATAGGGTATGAATTGAGGCTCTATCTAATATATTCTAATGCAAACATCCTCACAGGAAAGAAAACTGGAAGCCTGTAAGAAGGTAATTCGCAACCATATATTTTGATCTTCGTAAATTTATTCTAATTTGAAAACCTTGGGGGGGAGGATATAATTATTTGGATGACATGTGTTCCAATAGTAAACCACTCAGGAACAATGTTGGACCTCCCTTCATTAAATGTCTGACACTCGAGGGCCTCAACATGGATTTTCCATCGCGAATATAATGATACTTCAATGGTGCACTCCCAAAGTTGCATGAAAATTAAATTTGAACAATAGGATGAAACATATGCCCATTTAAATAAAATATATATATATATATTTTTTAAGAAAACAAACAAACCCCAAATATTGAAAATCAATTTCCATTACAACATCGACTCCATATGGGTATTACATCTCCTTGTGGGATGATAAGAACTATAGTAGGAACCTTCAACTTAGGAATGGAGTCAAACACTATCATCCAACCATAAAACCATGTGCTATAAAATTAAATCACACCGGTATTCATAAGAAAATATGAAATAAGAACCTCTTAGGCCCTTCATAATTGTATAAAATGTTTTAAATATTACCCGTTAAGAGGAAGTGATAGGTCTTTATCATCCATATTCTATAAGATAAATTTATTATTTCCTTTAGCCTCAACAGGTTGAAATGGTCCCAACCACAAGTTGTCAAACCTTCCATGTTTTCATTTCTTCTGTCTTCTAACATTCCACCCCAACACAAGATATCCCTAATTGAATTCTCTCTCCCTGGCCTTCTTGTAAAAAATATTTCTTTAATTACCCTTGAAGAGCCTGATTCTTCCTTTTCCTTTCCCCTACATCTACCTTTTTTTAAAATTTCATGAGGTTGTTCAAATGGCTTCAAGCTAGATAACTTCATCTTTAATATCAAATAGTGTTCTAAACTTCATGTTTCCTGGAATTAATGAAAAATCAAGAATACAAGCACTAACAAAAGAAACTTTTGTAGTTGTAGGAGAAGGCTTAATATCAAGAGGAATTTTGTTATATAACTTATTAAACTCTCGAAAAAATAAAGAATAATTTCTTCAACTTTCCTTTTCATGGATCCAAACTCATTGAGATAATAAATATCATTGTTTTTCTCAACCCATAATTTAAGGAATGTATGAGTTAGATATTGTTGTGAATAAATAGAATTAGCTTGCAAACCCTTTAACCATTTTTTAACTTCCCCTTCTAAGTTAGCTACTCCAACCATTTTCTCTAGTAGGCTTTGTGGGAGAATTTGTTGTTGTGATTCTACATATAGAGAAGCTTGTGATTATAAAACCTACTATACCTCTCGAGAAAGAGGATTAATATATAACTTTAATATCTCACCTTGTTGTGACATAGGAATAGGGATAGAATGGGAAAATAATGAAAAGGGCTTTTTAGGCTTTACTTCAAGTGACTCTAGTTCAAAAAAAGTGGGAGATATTTCTTCAAAAGATTCAAGTTTTGCAATGAGAAAATTAGTTTCGAGGGACACCCATTTTTCAAAGAGAGAAAGAATTGTAGTAGTTAATAGGGAATTGATTCTCATGATTTTCTTCATAATACTTAAGAACAGAGACAAAATCTTGAGAAGTAGCTTCTTGTCTTGATCTAATATTTTCTCTCTTGATAAATCTCTTAGGACCAAAGAGGACAAATGTCTCTTTAGGATTAGGATTATTCCCTATAAAATTTCCATGAGATGTTAGGGTTGATATAATGAAGTTTGTCAAATGAAAAATTTCAACCAACCAAATCCTTTTTCACCATCATGGAAAGGTATAGTTTTTGTCCTAGGGAAAAATATCTTCATTCCTTTGTTCCCAAGCAATGGTTCCAATTTGGTGTTGTTCCCTTGAAACAATTTTTGGCTAGAAAATTGTGCATGGCACTAGTAATATTTTTTGAAAGAAAGGTTATGATTCAAATCAGTTCATGATTTTATATATTGCATGACACCTTTTAGATACCTAATCAAAATAATAGGTTCCAACTAAGGTAGATGACTAATTTTAGAAATTGAGGTTATCGGAGGAAAATGAAAAGGCATTACATATTTTACAACATTCACCGAATACTTGAGATCCTATTATAGTAGAAAACATAGAGGAAAATATTCCAATGGTTCTGTAATAGAATAAAAACTTCAATTGTATGAAATATTGACAATAATCTAACCATTCATTTAGAGGTATGATAAAATAAAATTGACCTTATCATAAATCTATGTGTATAATATAACATTGCCATACATTAGGGAAAATCATTCTCAATTTAGCCTCTTAGGGATATCTCATATAACTTGAAATAATTTCAAAGATGAAAATATGTTGTAAACTCACAAAGGAACACTAATGTAGAAGATAAACATTACTAATAACTGAAAGAGGAATCCCTTGATTTAAAAATGTAGTAATATTATTCACAAATACAACAACACACTTTGACTCTCAGAATCCGTACCTTTTGTTTGAGTTTATTGAGGAATTTTTCGTTGATGTCAAATCAAGGGCCTTATAGAGAAGGTTGGGTGGCAATGTGAAGCAACTTGTTCTGTGACAAATGTATTCATTCAACATAGATGAGGAAATGGTAGGTGCCATCAAGTTAAGTTCACAAGATGGTGTGATATCTTCAATCTTAATCCTAGGCCACATGAGAATGAGGAATATGTCATATATATTCAACCCTGTGACGCTTGTGGTATTCATATTTGTGGCATCTCAGTTTCAGATTTGTGGTAGACTTGTAGGCACATGTGTTTGAAATGTATCCCTTCTACACACATTCTTGTCAAAAAACCAGAATTTGCTGAAGACATTTTTTTATTTGGGCATCTTTTAAAATTGTTTGTGACCCTCTCTTTTGGCTTCCTTATAGAGGACTTGGAGGAGGAGTTAAGTTTATTTTGAAGGAAACTCTTGAGGGTGTTTTCAAGGTGTATTGAAGTTGCATTTAAAGGAGCCTTTTGAAATAGATCTGAAGTAATTTGGGCACCTATGGAGACCCCCTTTGGAGAATTTTTTGAAGTGTAATTGAGGACCTCCTTGAGGTGATTTGGAACAAGCTTGAAGACCTTATTTGAGCAGTCGTATTGCAACCTTTTTAAGATAATCTTAGAGCAGAATTGAAGAATTGTTTGGGATGATTTGAAAGGTGATGTTTAGATAGAATTGGAGATAGCTTCTTAGAGAAATATTAAAAGGGACTTAAGAAAGACCTAAAGCCTATATTGAGGATACCTTGGAGACATTGTGAAAGTAGCATTTTGAGGCAACTTTGAAGCAATTATTACTATTGAATACATCTGCAAAAGTAGTTTTTTGAAGACCATTTAAAGCTAATATTGAAAACCTATTGAAGACACTTGCAAAAGAAAATCTTAGATAACACCCTAAAGTATCTTGGAATCCATCTAGAAGAATTTTTTGAAGACATATTACAATAGTATTAAAGCTATCTCATGAAGACAATACGGAAGGCATGTTGAAGCTAATTGTGAAAACCCTTTAGAGACATTATTGAAGCCTTTGTCAAGGATATCTTTCAGGACTTGTTGAAGAGGATATTGGAAGTCTTGAAGCTTTGAAGCCTCCTTGAAGAAATGAAGCAGATTAAGAGGGTTAGAGCCCTAGAGGATTAGAGTCCTCACACAAGGTTGGAGCCTTGGGGAAAACTAGGTTGGAGCTTAAATTGTGGGGAGGGTTAGAATCCTCAATTAAACCAAGTTGGAGCTCAGATTATATAGATAGGGGTCTGGTTTGTAACTGAAGGTTGGAGTCTTCATCTAGGGTTGGAGCCTTGAAGGCGTTATAATTTTTTATTGTACAAATTGGAACTTGAGTTCTTATCTTAGGATTGGAGTCCTCATAATTTTATTAATAGAATTATTCTTTTTTTGTACATATTGTGTTCTAGTTTAACGATCTTAACTTTCATAATTTAAAAAATGAAAAGAAATATGGATTCATCCCCCACTTACTATTTCCAAAAATTGGTATTAGAGCTAGTACCTTCAAACATAACATAACAGCTAGAAGTTAGATCTTACAAGCACAAATGGAAAAGTCACGAAGAAAAGGCTCTAAACCTTCTGAAAATGGCTCCTCTTCAGTGACGAAACTAGAAATAAATTATCTTGGCAAAGCCCCATTTTTCGATGGAACAAACTATGTGACATGGAGAAATAGAATATAGTTCTATTTGATGGCTAAAGGTTTTGAGGTATGGGAATTAGTGACTACTGAAAGATCAGAAGAGTCAAATGAATTTGATACAAATGCTATGAAGGAAATCATGAGCAATCTATCAAATCCACTAAAAGTCAAGATAGGTTAATGCTCCTTGGCCAAGAGTCTTTTGGAAAGGCTACAAAAGCTTTATACAAAAGAATATGCTTTTGTGTCAAATGTACCAAATCTAGAGCTTTTGGAACTAGAACAAAAATATAACCAAGAGTCAAAGGAGGTAGATGAAGTAACCAATTACATAAAAGAGGATGATGATGAAGAGAATTCTAAAGTTAAAGTTGAAATATACCTCAAGTAAAAACTTGTGGCTTCTCTAAAAGAGATAAGCAGACTGAAAAAGGAAAATGAGGAACTCAAGAATTAGGTACAATATGTTGATCATGACTTTGAAAAAACAAAGGAATAAGTTGTCCTTTGAATTCATCAAGTATAGGAAAGAGCTAAGAAGCTCAATGAGCATACGATAGAATTGCATCAAAATGAGAAAAGACATAATGAAGGAGTTATCTCTATGAAAAATCAATTATAAGAAGTAGAGAGAAGGGGAGGAATTTTGACAAGTCACCTCAAACAAAGATCTAAGGACTTGAGTAAATTTTAAGCAAAAATTGGTAAACATGAACAATAATTCAATTCCCTAAATTTGCAGTGAAGCAAAGATAGTATAACAAGTAATCGAGATCCAACCAATAAAGAAAGAAGAAAACTGTTGTTGGGTAATTTAATTATGAGTTAAATTACTTAGAATTAAATTATCAATCTAGGGTTGTATACTTGTGAACTACAATTGCACAATATATGATAGGAATCAACTTTCAATTTCAAAAGGAAATTATAATTTATTGAAAGAAATTGCAAGACTGAAATAAAGCCTATTCATGAAAAATGTCTAACATGAGTATAAACACACTTTCTTTTTCAAAAGTATCAAATTTGGAGCTTGGAAAGCAATCTTTTAATCTATAAAATTGAAATGACAATTGAAATGAAAGTAAACTTACTCTATTCGCATGAAAATAAATCTACTCCAGTGACATGAGAGTAAATCTATTTTGTTAACAGGAAAGTAAGTCTATTCTAATGACTTGAAAGTAAAGACTTGAAAGCAAATTTAACCTAGAAAGCAACAAATCCTATACTAAGAAAGCATTGAATTCTTAAACTATGAAATTGAAAGGCAACCTATTCTAAAAGTAGTAAGAGAACAATTGAAAATATTGATGTGTGTATTGTCAAATCAGAATCATTCGTGACCATATATGAATCTAAAAACAAACAAATTGAAAAGAAATGAATCTTTAGCATGAATTAGAAATTAATGAATCTATGAAATGAGAGTAATAATGCTTGACCTGCAAAATAACATAAATAGACTGGGAAACAAAGCATCTAATCAAAACACTTGAAATAAACATTTCAAAAAAGAGAAAAGAATCTTTCTTGCAAAAATGAAACATTAAAATACACTCATACTCATCAGGTGGCCATCCTAAAGTGCATGAGAGGTGGAAAGTTCAGGAATCCATTTGATCAAACACCATATATCATAATGAGATCTTAACTATACTCAAAGGATTATATTCATAACATGAAGCATAAGCATAATCAATCTTTAGAATTATTAACACAACAAGCATAAGCATTTATTTAGCATTCCCAAACCTAACACACCCTTTAAGAGGAGAAGACATTCTTATTTATACAAAAACTAAAAATGACTACTTTATAAATGTAAATCCACAAATATCTCATGTGGTTACAACCATGTGTTAACATCTAACAACTAGCATGTCTTCATATCCTTTCAGAAATCTCTCATAGCTTTGATAGGAGACACTTATGAAAACTTCCATGATTCTTCTCCATGAAATGTGTTTGATCAATGATCCCAAATCTTCCTTAAATCTTCAAGAAATTCAAATTTGAGACTTACAAGCCAAATTTGAATATTGTTGATGTTCCAAATTTATAGCATGACATATATGATACTCTTGACCTATTCCTGAAATTTAGCTTCTTGATTATTAACCATGACTCCTATATTATCCTTTAGGATAGTTACCTTATCCTCCAGTGTAGAGAAATTTTTTGTCATTACCACAACTTGGGTTCAATGCATTTTTAGTACCATTTCCTCTAGAGTTCCTATGCATGATTGGACCTTGAGCAAGTCCTCTTCTCAAAATTTATGGAACTTTAACTTCTTTGCCACAATACCTCTAAAGTATGAGATACCTTGTGCCAATTCTTATCCACAATATCAAATCATAGAGTATACTTGTAATGCTTCACACATGACTTATTTTGTAGAAGTGATGCAAGTGATCTAATTGAATCACCATATTTTTCAAAATACTTTATGCTGACTCAATTGTCTACATGGACAAGATGAATTGCCTCATTATTGAATGACATCATCCTGCCCAACATTTTGACTTCAATATTGTGGCATGGTTTCAATTTGCAGGCATTTATGTATTTGGAGAAATTGGTACTATTCATAATGCCTCTGGTTAATATGATGTCCCCATTAAGGAACCTACCTAAGGCTTACATATCTTTCATTGCTTTTTGAATTATATTTGAGGTTCTATGTAAACTTGAAAATTACTTTATTACCTAGGTTGATAACAAGACCTAGCCCCAAATTCTTGTTGAGGAACTTTTAGTTCCTATCATTTCCCTAAGAAACCAATTTAAAACAAAAAGAAAGCAGTGAATCTCATGCAAGTTGATAGGTACATGGGCCTTCCTATTTTATTTTGCAAAGTTTGCAAGAAAACAAAGTTTTTGATACTGTAGCTTCAAGAAACAATAAAAGAGGAAAAGGTTTATGATGAAGAAATATGAATGTCACAATAACTTTGTTGCAACATCCAAAACAATATTGTTGTAACATACGATGAGAGAAAGAAGGATCAATATGAAGATAGGGGGAGCAACACTATGACAATGGAAGCATGAAGATAAAGGAGAACATGACAAGAGGATCAACCAAAAGGAGGAGCATATTGACAGGTGGTGAAGCACCATGACAAAGGAAAGCACAAAGATAGGGGGAGTAGCTAAAAAAGCATCCCATTTTCCATTGATGTCAAAGGGGGAAAGAAATACAAGAAGCATGAAGACAACAGAAGTTGTGATATGTGTGTTTCCGTCAATGACAAAAGGGGGGATTGTTGAGGAATTTTCCATTGATTTCAAAGCAAGGGTTTTATAGAGAAGGTTGGGTGGCAGCATGAAGTAACTTGTTCCGTTACAAATGTAGTCATTCAACATAGATCAAGAAAAGGTAGGTGCCATGAAGTTAAGTTCACAAGATGGTGTGATATCTTCAAGCTGGAATCTAGGCCCACATGAGCATGAGGAATATGGCAATGCAATATCTAAGAATCACCATGAGATTGTAAGGCTAGAAGTTCAATTTTCTAAAGAAAGACTAGTAGCAACTCATGGCAACGTGTGGTTGTCTAATGCAATCTTTAGTCGAGAGGGAAAGTTTTGAATTTCTTATTTTCAAACATATGAAGAGAGTGCTTGTCATTAATTATATGGATTTTGGACACTTGTTACAACATATTGTAATTCCCACTTATTGTGTGTCCCAATATTGGTTCAAAGTACTTTTGGAAACTAATACACTTAGGATTGTGAATCTTAGCACAATGGATCTCAAGAATTTTTTATTTTTTTTTGTGCATAGGTATTTGAGGATTAATACCATGGCACCACCAAAATAATTATTCGATTCACAATTTCCTTAAAATAATTTACATACATGTTAGATCCTCCTTAAAAAGACTAAATTAATATATACTTGTTACACAGATCAACTCAAATGGTCATGTGAGACCTCTATCCCAAAATACGTGACTTTTCAATAGGATCAAACCAGTATAAATATAAACTCATCCTCTCTATTTGACCATGGAATTCAAGCTAGAATATCTTAATCTAAGGCAAAGGTTATGAGGGAATATATACATTTTTTTGTGGTGCCTATTTTGTAAAAGTTCTGACCTGTGGAACCTATAAAAATTCAGACCTATGGCTTACATACTATGGTACGTATGGAATTTGATCCATGGCATAGTTTCGACCTATGGCACAAGTAGAATTCAGACCTGTGGATCTGTGGCATATGAAATTTAGTCCTGTGGATTTGTGGCATAGTTATTTAGACATGTGACACATATGGTATTTAGATTTGTGGCATCTAAGCTTCAAATTTGTGGCACACTTGTAGGTGCATATGTTTGACACAACCCTTCTTCACACAATATTTCTAAATGAACATAATTTTTTGATGATAGTGTTTTATATCTAGGAATCTTTTAAAACCATTTGTGACCCTCTCTTCTGGCCTATTTAGACCATACTTGGAGTAGGATTTAAGTGTCTTTTGAAGATATCTCTTAAGGGTGTTTTGAAGGTGTGCTGAACTTGTATTTAAAAGATCCTTTTGAAATAGATCTGAAGTAGTTTGGGCAGCTTTTGGAGACCCCCTTTGGAGTTGTTTATGAAGTATAATAAAGGACCTCCTTGAGGTGATTTGGGACAATCTTAAGGACCTTATTTGAGAAACCTTATTGCAGTCTTTTGAAGATAATCCTAGAGTAGATTTGAAGACCTTTTTGGGTTGATTTGAAATTGTATGTTAAGATATACTTGGAGACACCTTCTCAAAGAAATATTAAAAGGGACTTCGGGAAGGCATGAAGCCTATACCGAGAAAACCTTGGAGAAATTTTGAAAGTAGCCTTTTCAGGCAACTTTGAAGTAGTTCTTACTCTTTAAGACACATGCAAAATTAGTTTTTTGAAGATCCCTTGAAGCTGATCTTGAAGACATGTTGAAGGCACTTGTAGAAGAAGCTCTTGGAGAAAACTCTGAAGTACCTTGGAAGCCATCTAGAAGAATTTTTTGAATACATATTACAATAGTATTGAAGATATATCATGGAGCTTATTTGGAAGGCATGTTGAAGCTAATTGTGAAGAACCTTTAGAGACATTATTGAAGCCTTTGTCAGAGATATCATTCAGAACTTGTTGAAGAAGATATTTGAAGTCTTGAAGCATTGGAGCCACCTTGAAGAAATGAAGCAGATTAAGAGGGTTATAGCCCTAGAGGATTGGCTTCCTCACACAAGGTTGGAGCCTGAATTTTTGGGAGGATTAGAGTCCTCAAGTAGACCAAGTTGGATTTTATATTATACAGGTTGGAGCTTAGTTTGTAATTAGATATTGGTGTCTTCATCTAGCGTTGGAACCCTGAAGGAGTTATAAGTTTTTATTGTACAACTAGAACTTGAATTCTTATATGAGAATTGGAGTCTTCGTCATTTTATTAATATAATTATTCTTTTGTGTACATTCCTATGTTCAGTTTAATGATCACAATGGCATAATTTAACAATTGAAAAGAAATAGTAATTCACCCCCCCCCGCCCCTAGTATTTCCAACAAAGTTCTTCTTTAGTTTTAATATAAAAACTATTAGAATAAATTATTGTTGAAAAATAAAGTTTCTAGGAACAAATTAATAAAAATAAAAGCAATTTACAAATGCCCAGTAACTTTTCGTCAGTTGTCCCTTTTTTTAGCTAAATTTTGTTGATAGAATAAAAAAGGTGTAAGGGGGAGAATTTAGACAACCACTCCCAATTTAATTTGACTATATAATTGTATGACATCATTTTTCTATAAAAAATATCCAAATCTATGTATTTTTGGTACATTTGAGTGGTCAAAAATATCAGTTTCACTTGACAGTGAATGTCAAAGTCATTCATTAACTTATTTACTATGGTTGGTCCTTCAATGTTCCACTCATATTTGAATATTTGTTGGAATATTCTCTAGTTCTTAATAAATCTTCTCTATATTCATCCAAAGATTTTGAATTTACATTGTCATCCCAATAGGAGGGTGAACTTGATTCCTTTAAAACATTGGACCTAGAATTAAATAAATCAACCTACTTTTAAACAAGCCTGCATTTATCTTGTGCTTGTTCTATGAATATTCTTTTAATCAAAACTTTATTAACCTCCATAATTACATAAATTATGTCATCAACACCCAAACTTCCTAGTTGTTCTTGGTTTCCAGTGTTGAGAAACTTTACTATTTTAGTAGCAATATGAGGTTTGTCTCCTAATTCTCTCTAAATCCTATCAACAACCTATTCAACATGGTAGACTAGTTTTTATTAATCTCTAATGATTCTAATGGATCCCCACGTCTTTAAAATACTAGTAATTGTTTCTCCCCACAAAATTTTCCTAGCATCAACCAACGATTGTGTTTCCACTAGTTGATCCTTCAACCAATATATTTCCTTTTGTAATCTTGCTTTTATGTCTTGATCAATATGAATGGTTGAATTTTTGTCAACTACTTCCTTCTTCAGACTATTTATCTCGGAGAACTTCATTATGAGTATTTTCTTGAGTTTTTTAGTTTCAATATCCTTAATACTCAATGTTGACATTGTTTTAGAAAGCTTATTGAAAGGATCATCCTCTATTAGTGATTATGTAAAGAAGAAGTTGCAAAATCATGTTCAGACCTTTCTTTTGTAATAATTTCAATTTATCGTGCATAATTTTTCAAGTTTCCTATCCTATTAAATTACCGGGGACAACAATTATTCTTTTTCTTTCTACGTAACTTATAATTTAGGAGTCTGAACATGTTCATTTGCTGGAATTTTTAACTTTCTTCATAGTACTTTAATATCAATGTTCCTATATTTTATTAAAGCCCATATCTCAAGAGAGTCATTTGAATTTATCCCCAGTCTAATTATACTATGCTCCAAGTCTTCAATCCTCATTTCTTTGGTTATTATTGAAATTTTTTCATGTTTCATCTGATTAGTAATCTTTGTGAGCATTGCTTCCATCTTGGATGCATTTAGAATAGTATCTATCAAGCTTCCTAAGAAAATTTCTCTAGTTTGTCCATGTAATTCAATATGGTCAATTAGATGAAATGTCTTCAAATCAATAATAAACTTTGTTGCCTTAAAAAAATTGGCAGTTTGATTTTTGAGCTTTTGGTTCCAAAACTACCATATTAAGTTGTCCCATTTTATAATCCAAGGAAGAGAATAACCTTGTTTGTGAAGAATTGGACCTCACTTCCATATTTCTATATAAGGATCCTATTTCATCTTCATATTCTTGTTCTTATTTTCCATAGATTGAGAATGAATATTTTATTTCTTTCCTATTGAAGGAGATATGCCAAGAGATCATGCTTCTTAGAAAACATAAGATGTTGGTGAGACTTCCTAGTGAAATTAAGGCTCGTTTGATGTTTCTTCCCTTCTGTTTGGAAACGAAACCATTCCCTACTCCTTTTTGACTCTTGGCATATTCTACAATCTTTATTATTCATCTTTTGTTCCTAAATATTGTGCTACCTAAAATCCTCTCTTGAGCTCTTTTTTCCTTTAGTTATTGTGTATCCATAATAATTGGCTATGAAGTATGACTTGCTTCTTGGATAATTTGTGCATTCTTAATTGGATCCTTCTCCCAAACATATCTGTTTGAAAACTTCTCAATCTTTGGTTTAGGAATGTGTTTATAAGGGGTTGATCCCTACATCATTGTCCTCTCTGATATGATTTTTTGAGGATCCTATTTCTAGACTTCTTCTTGGGGAAATTTCATTTGTTTCAACATATCCTCACCATCTTTAATGCTTCTCTTGTGTTAACAAAGAAATGTCAAACCTATTTCATCGATTTGAGCATGGTTGGGCACTATTTAAACAAAAAATGAACATGATCTGAATTAAGGCCACCTTTGATATATTTTAATGCAAATATCCTCATAGGAAATAAAACTGGAAGCCTATAAGGGGGTAATTTGCAACCAAATATTTTGATCTCTATAAATTCCCTAAACAAATATTAGTCACCTACTCTGTATTTGGAAGGATGGCATCTCCCCTCTCCCTCCCTCCCATGCCTCCATTAAATTTCAACATTCGGGGGGGAGGGTGGGGATTTACATGGATTTTCCACCATCGATCTAATCATACTTCAATGGCATTCTCTCAAAGTTGTACGAAAAATAAAATTGGGTAGCAGGGTGAAAATATTTTCATTTAAACAAGAAAATTATTTGTTTAAGTAAATAAATGAACCCCAAATACTAAAAAATGTTTTATGTTACAACACCACCAATCAAGGAGTGGTTGGAAGGTTGAGTTAGGAATCTGTTCAAGTAAAAATACGAGTAGAGAAGATAGGATCGGGAGTTTTTATTGTTATGTTATACTACTAAGTACTTGAAGATCACATTTGACTTTTTTTTGTAAAGAAGAGTTTTATAATCATGTTTGCAAACTTTTTCTTGATAAAGGTGTGTCGTTCATTAAATATTTAAATGATTTTTATATTGGTTATGTTTCTTGTATGTTCCTCAAGTAAGGACCCAGACAAGGATAGATAGAGAACCCCTTATAGACCTAGGATTTTCATTCTACATATTTGGCTTGTAATTTTTATTTTTTTTCCAATAGTGAGTTATGCATGTTTCCTATGATTAGTTTAGCAATATTGTCATTTCCTACACTTTTTTTTATTACAAATTCAATGCTTACTTGTGTGATTCCTTTACTTTATAGTGTTCAACACTTGAATGAATTTTCATAAGTTTACATGTGATTCATGGTGATATAATGGTTGAGTAACATAGTAGCAACAACATATCATTAAATTATGTAAGAAATTCCTTTATACTCTATCCTTTAACAACAATGTAGTGACTCTATAACGTTATCTATCCCTTGCACATATCAAAGGAGACAAAAGTGAACCTCATGTACCTATTTACCTAAGTAATAGGTTAGGATAGGCTATTCCAATTGGGTGACAATTTTTTAGTTTAATATTTTAAACCATACTACTTTAGGTCCACAATTAGTGCATAGTACCTCACATGTCAATATGTTCTTGTTTGATAATTAAGGTTAAGTTAAGGAGTTCAAAAATCTTGCTATAATTATGTTGACTCTCACTTTTAAAATACATTTTAAACCAGAAAAATAATAAGATTCGAGTATCAAATAAACCAAAGAAATAACTACCAAACTATCTCTATGGTTCAAAGACCCATTAAAGTAACTTAATGATAAATTTATGTATCATATGAATAAAATGTCTCATAAACTACTAATAAATTTTAATATATATTTAGTCACTTTTAATTTAATTTTGAAAACCTTAAAGAGTTTGTTTTGTGTTTATCTTATACTTTAAAGTCTACAATTGCCTAGATTTAAATTTCATCTTTATTTCTGAATTCAAATATTAAATATTGATATGCATCTAGGACATACTATGGTGGCTGGAAACAGTAGTGGCATTGAGAAAAATTGTGAATCTAAAAAAAATTATATAAAATGACCATTTAAAATATTTAGTATTATTAGACTATTCTTGAATTTCTATAAATATTAGATTAGATTATATGTGTATTTAATAAATAAACTTATATTATAACACATTTATTTATTTAATAAAATCCCTTAAATTACATATATGTTTATGACATAAGAAAGAAGCACGTTTTCTTTCCATTTTATAAGATATGAAGAGTAAAAAATAAACAACAAACTTAAAAATAAGATGTTTTTCTTAATTGTGTTTTTTAGAGTTTATGGTGGATTTTTTTGTAGGAATTTGATGGAAAAATTTGTCGTGAAATTTTGATTTGTCTTTAAGTGTGACTTATTGGAGTTTCTGATAAAAAAAATTCTAGTGAAAAGTTGCACAAGCATGTTCAAACTTTTCTTTTTCTTTCTATGTAGCATCTAATTTAGGAGTTTGACCATGCTCATTTGCTAGAATTTTTAACTTTCTTCTTAGTAATTTAATATCAATGTCCCTATATTTTATTAAAGTCCATATAGAATGAGAGTCATTTGGATTTATCCCTAATCTAATTATACTATGTTCCAAGTCTTCAATACTCATTTCTTGGCTATTTTTGCAATCTTTTCATGTTTCAACTAATTGGTAAGCTTTATGAGCATTGCTTCCATCTTGGAAGAATTTACAATAGTATTTGTCAAGATTCTGAAGAACATTTCTCTAGTCTGTCCATGTAATTCAATATGGTCAATTTGATGAATCGTCTTCAAATCAATAGTAAACTTTGTTGCCTTAACAAACTTTGCGATTTGATAGATTGAGCTTTTGGTTCCAAAACTATCATATTAAGTTGTCCCATTTTATAATCCAAGGCAAAGAATAACCTTGTTTGTGAAGAAATTGAACCTTGCTTCCATAGTTCTATATAAGGATCCTATTTCATCTTCATATTCTTGTTCTTATTTTCCATAGATTGAGAATGGATATTTTCTTACTTTCCTATTGAAAGAGATACAGCAGCAGATCGTGCTTCTTGGACCATTGAAGTTGTCGACAAGAGTTCCTAGTGAAATTAAGGCTTTTTTGATGTTGCTTCCCTTCTATTTGGAATTGAAGCCAATCCATCCTCCTTTTTGACTCTTGGCCTCTTTTGCAATCTTTGTTATTCATCTTTTGTTCTTGAGACTAGACATGACTATTGTGCTACCTAAAATCCTCTCTTAAGCTCCTTTTCCTTTAGTTGTTGTGTATCCAAAATAATTGGTTATGAAGTATGACCTACTTCTTGGCTAATTTGTGTATTCTTAATTTGATCCTTCTCCCAAACATTTTTTTTTGCAAACTGCTCAATCTTTGTTTTAGGAATGTATTTATACGGGGTTGATCCCTACATCACCCTTCTCTCTTATATGATTTTTTGAGAATCATATTGCAAGACTTATTATTGGGGAAATGTCATTTGTTTCAACATCTTGTAATGTCTTGTGTTAATGAAGAAATGCCTAACCTATTTCTTCATTTTGAGTAGGCTTGGGCACTGTTTAAACAAAAAAATGAATAAGATCTGAATTAAGGCTACCTTTGATATATTCTAACATAAATATCCTCATGGGCAAGAAAAATGGAATAGTGTAAGGAGGTAATTTGCAACCAAATATTTTAATCTCTATAAATTCCTTAAATAAATAGTAGTCACCTACTCTGTATCTGGAGGGATGACATAGCTAAGTCTTCAGATGAAAAATGTCCCAGTGATAAATTGCTTGAGCACCATTTCTACCCCCTCTGAACCCCTCCCCCC
>APFE030327566.1:0-17108 GCA_000404065.3 Pinus taeda | reverse complement strand
AAATAAATAAATAATAATAATAATAATTTTTTAAGTAAATAAATGAGCCCCAAATATTGAAAAATGGTTTATGTTACAACATCACCAATCGAGGAGTGGTTGAAAGGTTGAGTTAGGAATCTCTTCAAGTACAAATACGAGTAGAGAAGATAGGATAGGGAGTTTTTATTGTTATGTTATACTACTAAGTACTTGAAGAGCACGTTTGACTTCTTTGTAAAGAAGATTTTTATATGTAGGTTTTAACCGTGTACATAAATTTCCTGTAAATGAATTCTTAAAACAAAAAATTATATACAATGGCGAAAGCATAAAACATAAAACAGATACACAAATATTTTTCCCTGAATCCCAAAACCGAGACAACCAGATTGATTTTTCATTATATTCCTTTCATTGTCACAACACATACATATACATGTCGAAACATTCATAAACCCCAATCCATTAACCCTGTATTATAACATAACCATAGTTCCCGTGACCGAATCTACAAGGTACCATAGGCAGAAAGCCATCATGCCCAAAACCATGTGCAAAACCCATGCACAAAACCATAGGTAGGTCTACCCACCTAATATAGTGTCCAAAAGAAAATTTTCCAGGGCACTGCCCCAGACCTTGTAAAGGGGGGATACTGCCCCCCTCAAACCCCCTGTGATCCCCCTGTTGTGCTCGGTGCAATGAAGGGGGCATTGGTCGGCCCCTCTCTAACCCCCCTATTAGTCGTGGAAAGGATATAACACACACCTAACATTATAATCATGTTTGCTAAATTTTTCTTGATAAAGAAGCAGTGTTCATTGAATATTTAAATGATTTTTGTATTGGTTAGGTTTCTTGTATGTTCCTTGAGTAAAGACCTACTCAAAGATAGATAGAGAAACCCTTGTAAACCCATGACTTTCATTCTACATATTTGGTTCATAATTTTTAGTTTTCTACAATAATGAGTTATGCATGTTTCCTATGATTAGTTTAGCAATATTGGCATTCCTGATACTTACTTTTATTACAACTTCAATGTTTACCTTGTGTGATTCCTTTACTTTATAATGTTCAACACTGAAATGATTTCTCATAAGTTTACATGTGATTCACGTTGATATAATGGTTGAGTAATGATAGTAGCAAAAACATATCATTTAATTATATAAGAAATTCCTGTGCACTCCATCCTTTAACAACAATGTAGTGACTCTATAACCTCATCTATCCTTTGCACAATCAAAGGAGATAGAGTGAACATCATGGACCTATTTTCCTAAGTAGTAGATTAGGTTTGGCTATTCCAATTGGACATCTAATTTATGTCAATTTTTTAGTTTAATATTTTAAACCATACTACTTTAGGTCCACAATTAGTGCATGATACTGCGATAACTAAGGTTAGGTTGAGGAGTTCAACAATCTTGCTATAATTATGTTGACTCTCACATTTAAATACATCTCAAACAAGAGAAACGATAAGATTTGAGCACCAATTAAACCAAAGAAATAACTACCTAACCATTTCTATTGTTCACAAACGCATTAAAGTCATAACTTAATAATGAATTTATGACATCATCTAGTAAATACAATATCTCATTCCTACTATTAAATTCTAAATATATACTTAGTCACTTTTAATTTAACTTTTCAAAAGTCTTAAATGAGTTTGTTTTCTTTATCTTGTACTTAAAAGTCTACCCTTACCAAGATTTAAATTTCAATATTCTATTTCTAAACTCAAATATTAATATTTGATATGCATAAAATACATAGTAAAAGTGGCATAGAGAACAATTGAGATTCTAAAAAAAATTATATATAAGAGAAATTATAATATTTAGTAAAATAAGTCATATTCTTCAATATTCTATAAACATGTATATTATATCACATATTTATTTATTAAATAAAAATCCATTAAATTACATACACATTAATGACCTAAGAAAGAAGTAGCGCATTTTTTTTTCTTTCAAAAGAAAAACCATTTTATTTATAAGATATGAAGAGTAAAAATCAGCAGCACACTTAAAAATAATTGTGGTCTTTAAATGTGATTTTTTTTTATGTTTTTAATAGATCTTTAAATACAACTTTTTGAAGTTTCTTGTAAATATCTAAAGTGAAATTTTTATTTGTGTTATGTGAAATTTTTTGAAATTTATTGCAAATTTCTAGCTTAAATGAAATCTTGTAGCTTAAATGAAATCTTGATTGATGTTATTTAGTAGATTGATACCCAAATAATTCATGCCGGGATATTTGATATATATCATAAAAATAAAAATACATCTCATCTTATCTTATCTCATCATTAGGTGAACAGAGTGGGTTTGTGACGTGAATTCGCGTGATACATTTTGCCATGATTCATATGTATTTATGACATCCTTCAAAGTGTAATAAAAGTGACCTCTGAAATTATTTTTCTGATTTACAACTTTACACTGATGGTCTTCTTAATTTTTTTCAATCCAATTTGGACAAATTTTCGGCCCGAATTGTCCAATTGCCACAAACTTTCAATTTAACATTTTGTTTTGAAAACATGCTTTTGATTCAGAGTTTCATGTCGGGCCTCGCTTCAAATGCCAGGCTCTTCAAATGCAAATGCTTGCTATCTCGGTGTGCAGCAGGGCAGTTCGGCAGCCAATCCCACCTGCAGTGAGTGACACTGTAAACAAGCACCTGTAGACTCCCATAGGCTCTGAAACACAAATGGTTTCCCACACTGGCACACTCGAACCAGGTGGAGCACGAATCCCTCCGAAAGTTTCGACACGCAGATTCCGGCATCCTTCCCATCTCCTTCCATGAAAATCCATGATGATGGGTACCAATACCATCCTTGTGAACAAGTTCCCACATGATCACTTCTTTCAACAGGTAGTTCTCTTCAATGCCTCCAACCAGCAGTATCGACGACTCACAGGCGACCAATCGAGGCCATATATTAGGGCTACAATAGGGAAGATCAATTGTGAATGGCATTCCTTCCCGGATGTGGTACCCCATGATGCCGTCCCGCACCGTCAAGCAGAACAAGAAACCGTTGCGCACAAATATCTCGCCGTTCCTGATGGCCAAATCCTGGGGCAAACTGCCTCTGATCATCCTCCATGATTTTGTGTATGAATTATAGACTTCTGCTACTACGGCATCATCGGTCGTCTTGCCCACCACGAAGACTTCATAGCTGCCTGGGTCGTCTCCGGCCACGATTGCCTTGCCCATCACGTTGCTCGCACTCAGCATCGCGGGCAGCACAAAGCTTGTCCTGCTAAGGGGATTACAAACGAACACCCGTGGAAACAAAGTTCCGGATGTTGTTGGATAGATGGGGATATCCATCAGGAGCAGCCCCGCTGCCGATCCTCTGTAAAAGACTTTGCGAATATCGGGCATAAATGATAGGGAGAGCGTCTGCCAGGTCCCGGTGAAGAAGGAGTAAAGCAGAAAACGCATACTGGTGCTAGGCATGCACAGGAGGAGGCACGGTTGACCGCCGCCTGATTCTGCCCACAGGCGACCAAAATGCGTGCAGGACAGTACATCTTTCCAACCCTTGCAGACGCTCCGGAAACGAAAAATGCAATCAAAGGGAAGGCGTAGCAGCAGAGACTCTACCAGATGTTGGGGCAGCAGAGACGAGATTGGTCCATCGCCAGCTGAATCATCTAAATCTGCGGCCATTGATCTAATATCAATATTTTCACATGCAAAACAAAGATATGTTAGTAGAATAAATGACCGCTTTGACGATTGGCAAATAGCCAGATACACAGATGATGGTTTCAAATGTTATTATAATCCAAAAGCGGCGCATAATCCAAAGCTAGGAATCATTCTCTACCTCTTTTTCCGCCATGGTTGCCTTCGAAGTCCACGAAAATGATAGAAAATTATCGGAGGTAGAAGTATCAACTTTACAAAATACAACCGGAGGATATTAACTCGCATATTTACAGAAGTGAACTTCAGAGTCTGGCACTTATAGACCCAAATTCTACAAAGACTTTGGTTAATAGGAAATTGTTAATGAAAACGCTGCCTCTGAACAATCAAATAATTCACTCATAAGTAGGCCGTATTAAGAATCTTGACTTTTTTGGCTTTTTCAAGACCGTATAAGGAATCTTGACGTTTTTTGGATTTTTCAAGAGGTGTTTGGTTTTTCCAAGAGAGATATCGGAGAAGGAATATTTAAATATATTTATTTTTAAAGGAAAATGATAATTATCAAATTTTGAGTTTTTGAAATATATATATATAAGAATTGATATATTTACAAATGTAGTTGGTATGAGTAGGTATACGTTGATTACTTATGTGATCGGTAGTATTTTCCACATTTTATACGCTATAATCGATGTATGAAAATAATGTTATCAGTGTATATCAATTACATTAGTAAATGTGGTTGTGTTAGGGGTTGATGAGAATTGACCATAGGTAACTCTAGTAGGCCATTGGTGACCAGGATTGACGATGATCAATTGTGGTTAACTATGGTTGACCATTAATGATCATGTTAACCATGGTTGACTGTTGTTGAACTCGTTCACTATGTTGAACATTTTGTCCATGTTTAACCATGATTACTCGTTCAATCACGAATGGCCTTATAAGAGCATGGTTGACTATGGTAGAGTATTGTTGACTATGGATGAGCATGGTTGACCATGGTTGGGAATATTTTACAATAGACAAATATGGTTGACTGTGTTGACCGTGTTTGATAAAGTGGTTGACCATGGATATCCATGGATGATCATGGTGGTTATGGTTGATTATGGTGACCATGGTTCACCATTATTGAGTTGTTTCAAATATGGTTGACTAGATTTGAGTAGGTTGATCATGGTTGATCATGTTATATATTTTGGATATGTTGATTATGGGTGATTATGTTCAATGTGATGGTGTTGACTATGGTCAACCATGCCAAAATGGTTGACCAATGTGCATGATTGACCATTTTGGCATTGAAAATTTATGTCCATATTTGACCATGTTGACTACAATTGACGATGTTTGAACATGTTTGACAACGAGGATTATGTTAATATATATTAGTCATGGTTAGCCCATAGTACAAAGCATATGCCACTAATGTATGTCATATGTTGTTTGGAACGTTGCGGCGATATTTATTCTTGCTCACATTATGGTGATGTTTATTATTGATCACATTATGACAATGTTAATTATTTATTACACTGTAACATTGTTCATCATATTATGACATTGTTTGTTATTCATAACATTGTTCATCATGATTGTGACAAATCTGTGAATGTCACATTGTGACAAATACTATATGTCACATTACCATTGTCAATCGTAGTTAACTTCAAACAACCTTGTGAATCATGGCTAAGAGGCCAACCATGGACAATCCATCAACCATGGTCAAATATTGTCAAAAGTTTACATATCTAATTTGGATGATCATTTTCAACAACATGTTCGTTACTCATTGATGTCATTGTGTTCATGAACAACATCAACAATGCGTTTAATTTGACAAACAATGAACACATTGTTGACCATGCTTGTTGTTCATCACATTGTAATGTTATCTGTGATGAACATCAAATGAAGTAAATGTGATGAACAACGAATAATGTCACAATTTGTTGAAAAACGAAAGATGCCACAATGTGATGAACAACAAATGATGTTGCAACATGATGAATAATACACGTCATCACAATGTGAGGAACAAATGCCATTGCAATTTGATGAATAATATCCACCATCCCAATGTGACGAACAATAAATCACATTGTAATGTGATGAGAATGAACACATTATTGAACATGATTCCTATGGTTGAACATGGTTGAGCATTTGCTAATGTGGTTGACCATGGTTGACCATGTTTCCTGAAGTTAACTATGCTTGATAAAGGTTTTCCTTACATAACCATGTTTAACCATGGTTGGCAATGTTGTTCCATTTTTTAACATGGCTGGCCATGGTCGACTATGGTAGACCATCACTAACCATGCTTGATTGTTGTTGACCATGATGCCCATGGAAACCATGGTTGCCATGCTTGATTGTTGTTGACCATGATGCCCATGGAAACCATGGTTTCCATGGTTTTCCATGGTCACCATGGTGACCACGGTTCACCATGGTTGACTATGGTTAGTGTTAGAATACATTGACCATCCAAAATAGGTATTGTTAACTGTTGACAACATTTAACCATGGCTGATGAATTGTCCATGATTGACGTTTATGTCTCAAGTTAACTATGCATGACAATGGTTATCCATACATAATAATGATTATTAATATAACATTCATGAGTTCAAGTTTGAAAAGTCAAATTTTGATGTAGAAGCGTAGAAGGAGCAGGTCGACGATGCTTCATAAAGTGTTGGAACTTTTTGTGGGAAAGAGGTACTTCAGTTTGGAAATGATGAGGCTGGGTCTTTTGGGCATGTTTGATTCTCTTGTTTATTAATGTGTTGCAAGTATGATAAGTTTTTGGGTCAATTTTATAGAGTGTATGGAAGGTATCAATGTGGAATTTTAGTTTAGAGGGCCTAAAGAGGCAAGAAAATTCTTTTTTGGATTTACTAGAACTCTGAGGGTGCTGAGACCAAAAAAGCATGTTTTGTAGTGTATATGTAAATGGTTCTGGCCATAAAAACCAGATTATCTAATTGAAATCTACTCATTTTGTTAAAAAATAAATACTAATATTCATACCCAACTTGAGTAAAAATTTTGAAATTTTTTTGAGTACCAAGATTGGAAAAATTCCATATAAAAAAAAATCCAAATCACAATTCCATTATGTTTGAGTGATTACTCTTATGTTGATTCATGTGAGTTATAGAATTTGTCTATTAAATTATTTTTATCAAAAGATATTTTGATGATAAAAAATTGTATTAAAAGAATACACTTTATGATAAAGATGAAAATAGTGAGAATTAGAATACTGATTCCAAAACTGAGTGATGTTTTAGCTATCACGGATAGATCAACGCATAACACAGAGAATAAAGGTTCATATACCACTTCATTTTTGAAAATTTATGCTCTCAACAACTGTGTTATTGATTGAAGTCTTTCTCTGCACGATTCGTCTTGCCAAGAATCGTATTTTAATTTCATGAAGACATCATAATTATAAAGGGTAAATATATAATTTTTCAATAATTTTTTATAATGCAATTTGCACAATTTGTAGGCCCAAATTATCGAATTGTTACACCAGACTGCAACAGTCCAATTGTCATACACTATTGCTTTGAGGATAATGGTGTTAAGAAAATTCTGGAACAAGTGAGGAGCATCCTCTTTCGATGTATGTTATACTCTAATAGACATTTTGTTTTTAAAACGTTCTTTTGATTCAAATATTCATGTATGGATTTGCTTCAAATGCCAGACTCTTTAAATGTAAATGCTTGCGATCTTGGCGTGCAGTTGGGTACTTGGGAAACCAATCCTACCTGTCGTGGGTGACACTGTAGTCAACCACCTATAGACTCTTCACCCACTGTAGTCAACCACCTATAGACTCTCGTAGGCTCTGAATCACATCTTGTTTCCCACTCCAACACACTCAAACCATGTGGATCATGAATCCCTCTAAAATAACCAACGCACACATTTTGGCATCATGTCAATGTCCTTCCATAAAAATCCATGATAATCGGTACCATCCTCATGAACAAGTTCCCACATTATCAATTCTTTCAACAAATGGTTTGCTTCAATGCCTCTAACCAACAATATTGATGACTTACACATGACCAATTAAGGCTATATATTAGGGCTGTTATATGGTGTAAAAACCTCCTTCCACATTTACCTACTTTTATAAGCTTTCTAGGGTAAGCATGAGATGAATGTGACTATGATATGACCCAACCTCCAAGTTCTAGTTATGGAAGTGGGGCCAATAAACTGACAACCAACTAACATCCCAAGGGACTGCAGACCACTCAAGAGCTTGCAAACCATCCCAAGTGATCAATCCCTAAGATGAAATACCTTTTCACTAGGTTTACACCCCAACTGCACCTTTGACTCCCTATGCATATGGTTATGAGGCTCCAACCACACCCATAAGCCTGCCTGCATGCAATTATGACCAAAATTTCTCAGTTCAGTGCATGCAGTCTTATGATCTATGCCACTTTTTTAGGAAATCCTTCATACCACTGCCTAGAATTGCCTATAACTTTCGAGAATCATGATTAAGATAACAACAATGCCAAATATTCAAACTTAAACAAGATATTGACTAGGTCATGCCTAGTACACAATAGACATTTCGTCAAACATATGATAAACATGAAAGCTACAATTCATGAATACATATATGATCATAAACTTCTGAATTTCATTTGAGAATCACCAAGAAGGATCCAAAACCTCTCTAACTAGCTACAACAACACTTGTTAGTCCATGCATTCATCAAGAATTTAGTAACTCAATAAATCATGAACAAGAGCTATAGATAAAGCACATCATATAACTAGGTATATAACCAGCATATAACCAGAATAGAGACCATAACAAATCATCATAATATCAGCATGATAACTAGTACAAGTGCTCATAGATCACAATAGAAAAATAACTCAAATTAACATAAGGAAATTCAAACCAAGTCAGGGACTTCCAAGTACCACCTAACTATAGATTGACTGAACCAAAATCTCTCCTTCAGCTAATCACCCCGCGCCATATTCCAAGCATGAATGTGGGATCATATGAGTTAAACCAAAACAAAACTAACCAGGGCTTCTAGATTCCAAACCACCTCAACCCTCAAGCATAGTGATCTCACCTATACAATCCGGAAATCACTAACATCACCAGATCAATCTCTTCCCAAGTTGTCCAGGGCTCTAGGAACTAGCAACTCAACTCATAGCCTCTAGGGAAACTAAGTTGTTCCAAGGCTCCAAAATGTTTGTCCCAATCCCAAGGATCTAGGTACTAGTAACTCAACCGATAGACTCCATGGGAACCCAAGTTGTTCCAAGTCTCCAGATCGTTTGTTTCAACCCACGACCATAGGTGTAACAACCCTCATGAAAATTCCATGTAATAAAAGTAAATAAAAGAAAATAATAACCACAATTGATGGGACACTTATTCTGTTAGAAAATTATATATTACAGAGCAATGGAACACATAAAATATTGCAGAAATATAAACACATAAAACACATAAAACAAGAGAGACACAAATATACGTGGTTCACCCAGTTTGGGCTACGTCCACGGAGAAACAACTAGTCTTTCCTTTTATATTATCCAACAAAATGAAGAGATACAACCTACAACAGATCTGCTGTAATTCCTTCTTCGCTCTTAATCTCCTCTCTCTTTCTCACTCAAAATACCGATCTACATAGACGCAATACAATTTCATCATATATAGTGAGGGGTTGCCTTCTAGGGCAAAAAACCCTAAATTAAACATAACTTATACCGTCAGATCTCCACCTAATGAATGACCCAGATTGACTACGAAATCACAACATTTTACAAGGAAATTTTACATCTATTTTTAGCTTCAAGGGCGTTGCCCCCAATCCCTCGCCAGGGGGGGACTCCCAAAGGTTGTAGCCACCCCCCCTAGACAATTCTGCAATGTATATTTTACGGACGGCGTTGCCGCCCCATTACGAACTGTAGTCCAATGCGACGATACTTTTGAATACAAAAGATAATCAGGCTTCACACCCAACAATCTCCACTTGGAGACTGATTATAGCAACTCCACCGCTACTTCATTTGGTGGACAATGAATCCAATTTGGACCTGGCTATTTCTCATCTTCTTCATCATACTTGAAGACCAATTGAAATTAAACACTCTCAGTTTCTCCCTGGTTTCAACTTTTGTTAACATATCTGTAGGATTCTAGCTAGTGTGTATCTTTTCCAGCTTCAACTATTCATCTTCCAATGCTGACCGTATGAAATGGTACTTGAGTTGTATATGTTTAGTCTTGGAATGAAATGCAGAGTTCCTTTTAAGATGTATGACACTCTGGATGTCACTGTATAACCTGCCCAACTCTTGCTTCTTACCCAATTCATCCAGAAACCTTTATAACTAAATCATTTCTTTACAAGCCTCTGTAGTAGCAACATACTCTGCTTCCGTTGTTGAGAGTGTAACAACACTTTTCAATTTTGAAACCCAACTGACAGTTGTTCCACCTACAGTAAACAAATACCCCATTGTGCTCCTCCTGTTATCAATATCACCCGCCATATCTGCATCAACATATCCTTGTAGAGCAATGTTTGAACCACCAAAGCATAATGCTTGATTTGTGGTACCTCTCAAATACCTAAGAATCCACTTCAGTGCCATCCAATGTTCTTTCCCTGGATTGTTCATGTACCTACTTACAACTCACACTGCATGTGCAAGATCAAGCCTTTTGCAGACAATTGCATACAATAAGCTTCCAATTGTTGATGCATATGGAACTTTAGACATATCAACCATTTCTTCCTGAGTCTTGGGACACACCTCCTTACCTAGTTTGAAATGGCTAGCCAAAAGTATACTAACTAGTTTTGCATTCTGCATATTAAATATTTTCAACATCTTTTCTAAGTACTCACTCTGAGATAATGCTAATTTTTTATTCTTCCTGCCTTTAGTTATTCTCATACCAAGGATTTGTTTTGTAGCACCCAAATCCTTCATTGCAAATGAGTTCGCCAATTTTGTTTTGAGCACATTTATTTCCTGCATGTTAGAACCTGCAACAAGTATGTCATCTACATACAATAACAATATAATATCGCTGCCATCATTTTTCTTTTTGAGATAAATACAATGATTAGAGTGACATCTAGTATAACCTTGTTCAGACATAAACCTATCAAATTTTAGATTCCACTACCTTGGAGCCTATTGTAAGCCATACAATCTCTTCTTCAACCTACACACTAGTTTCTCATTACCTTTTACCTCATATCCTTGTGGCTGCTGCATATATATCTCTTCCTCCAAATCCCCATGGATAAAAGTTGTCTTTACATCTAACTGCTCAAGACGAAAATATTCTACTACTACTAGACTTAAAATAGTTCTGATTGAAATCATTTAACAACAGGAGAAAATTCATCAAAGTCTATACCCTTTTTCTGTGCAAACCCTTTCACCACAAGTCTAGCTTTATATCTTCTTCTACCTCCATCTTCTTCCTTCAACTTGTAAACCCATTTATTCTGCAATTTTGGTTTACCTGCAGGCAACTTGACTAAGTCCCAAGTATGGTTATGTGCTAAGGAGTCCATCTCTTCTTTCATGACTTGCTCCCACTTCTTCTTGGTTTCTACATGCACTGCTTCTTCATAACATTCTGGTTCACCAAAATCAATCAACAGTACATAATATAATGAAGGAGAGTATCGTTTAGGGGGTCTACTTATCCGAGTAGATCTTCTAACACCACTTTCAGGGGTTTGAGGTGTTTGTTGTTGTTGTGGTTTTTGCTCTGGCCATTGATCATTATGATTTTCAAGCACCATCACTTTTTTGTGATCTCATCAAGCACTGTGTATTCTCTGTTTTATTTTTCTTGTTTCTTTTCCTGTAGTTGATCCTTATACAAAACATTTTCATTGAATATGACATCTCTGCTCCTAATGATTTTGTGTTTTTCATGATCATAAAAGTGATAACAAAAATCATTAACACCATATCCAATAAAAGTACATTTCTTGGATTTTGCCTCAAGCTTTGTTCTATTTTCTTTATTAATGTGGACAAAGGTTTCACAATCAAAAGTTTTTAAAAATGATTATTTTACCTTTTTACTTATCAATGCCTCCTCTGAAATACCACCATCCAAGGAACTTGAAGGCCCTCTATTTATTAGACAAACAACAGTATCTACAACATCTTCCCAAAATTGTAAAAGAAATCATGCATGCAATCTCATGCACCATGCACGCTCCATGATTTTCTTGTTCATCCTTTATAACACACCATTTTCTTGTGGTGTTCCTGGAACTGTCTTCTCTCTACGAATTCCATTATCTGAATAGTACCTATACAACTCTTTGCTACAATATTCACCTTCATTGTCTGGTTTGAGACACTTCAACCTTTTTCCTGTGTCATTTTCAACCAAATATTTCAATTTCTTGAAAGTATCAAATACATCAGATTTATTTCGAATACAATAAATCCAAGTTTTTTTGGTTGCATCATCAATAAAAGTAACATAATAGCGAGAGCCACCGAGAGATGATACTTGAGGAAGTCCCCATACATTTGTATGCACAAGTTCTATTTTTTCGCTCTTATTTTCTTTTCCAACTTTGAGAAATCTAAGTCTCTTCTGTTTTCCATAAACACAATTTTCACAGAATTCCAAATCAACGTGCTTAAAACCTGGCAACAAATTTCTTGAGTGAAGGATCTGCATCCACTTCTTAGTCATGTGCCCAAGCCTATGATGCCACAATGTCGTATTTGCTCTTGTAGAGGTTAAAGTATTAACATAATTAGAAATACCATTGCATAAATACAATGTACCAACCTTTTCTCCTTTTGCTATTACCAGGCCTCCTTTAGTGACCTTCTAGGTTTTATCTGTGAAAGTAGTTATGCAACCTTCACCTCTCAACTACAGTGTTGAAATCAAATTTTTCTTCAGATCTGGAACATGCCTTACCTCCTTCAATAGCCATTGATTTTCATTCTATTGTTTTATAAAAATTGTACCCATTCCAATGATTTTACAATTTTTATCATCACCCAATTGAACCTGTCCAAAATCTCCTTGAACATAATCATGAAAATGTTTCCTATTAGGTGTGGTATGGAATGAGGCCCCTGAATCTACCACCCAGGCATCAATAATATTTTCTAATGAAAGAGTCAAAGCATCTTGCAACACATCACCTGTCACGTTCGGTTCGTGATTGTTTTCTTGTTGCGCCTCTCATTCTTTTCCCTTCTGAGACTTGGAGTCTTTCTTTAGGTGTCCTTTCTTCCCACGTTTCCAGCACACTATCCCTGATCTGGACTTGGATCTACCTTTTCTTGACTTACTGTGATATTCAGTTCTCTTTCCTCTTTCCAATTTTCTTCCCCTAGTCTCTATAGTCAAAGCATTACCTGATGTCTCACCGGAGCTTTTCCGTTGCATTTCCTTGCCAAGGATTGCACTGAAAACATCACCAAACTTTAAAGTTCTAGATCTAGAGACAGAGTTACTAAGGCCATAACTAAACCATTCCAACTTTCTCGCAATGAACACAAAAATAATAGATCCCTAACTTCATCATCAAAAGTTACCCCTACAGAACTTCACTGACTGGTAACTATATTAAATTCATTTAAATGATCAGCAACAGATCCACCTTCTGACATCTTCATATTAAATAAACGCTTCATAAGAAATACCTTATTTGAGGCCTAGGGTTTTCATACAGTTTGGCTAATGTCGACATTAAACCCTCTATTGCCGTTTCCTTTGAAATATTAAACGCTATCGATGCTGCTAGGAACAACTATATTTTTCCAAGTGCCTTTCTATTGAGAATATCCCATTCTGTGTCTATCATACTCGTCGGCTTCTTTGCCTTTCCGCTCAATGGTTGGTATAGATCTCTCTGATAGAGATAATCTTCCATCTGCATCTTCCACAACTAGTAGTTTTGGCCATTAAATTTTTCGACCCTAAACCTACCATCTTCCGCCATTGCTCCCACTCGAATCAGGAACCCTTTTCTCCTGCAAGTTTATTAGCCAAATAGACCTTTGGCTCTGATACCAATTTTTAGAAAATTATATATTACAGAGCAATGGAACACATAAAATATTTCAGAAATATAAACATAGAAAATGCATAAAACAAGAGAGACACAGATATACATGGTTCACCCAGTTTGGGCTACGTCCACGGAGAAATAGCCTGTCCTTCCTTTTATATTATCCAACAAACTGAAGAGATACAACCTACATCAGATCCATTATAATTCCCTCTTTTCTCTCAATCTCCTCTCTCTTCCTCACTTAGAATACTGATCTACATAGACGCGATACAATTCCCTCATATATAGCGAGGGGTTGCCTTCTATGGCAAAAAACCCTAAACTAAACATAATTTCTACCGTCAGATATTTGCCTAATTAATGGCCGAGATTGACTACGAAGTTACAACATTTTACAAGGCAACTTTACATCTATTTTTAGCTTTGAGGGCGTTGTCCTCGATCCCTCGCCAAGGGGGGGATCCCAGAGGTCACAACCGCCCCCCTAGACCCCCTTGCAACGTATATTTTATGGGCAGCATTGCCGCCCCATTACAAACTGGGCTCTAATGCGATGATACCTTTGAATACAAAAGATAATCAGGCTCCACACCCAACATATTCCAAGTTGAATGTTCGGCAACATCCTATTGATGGTAATCACTTCTGATTGTTTATGGCTAAGGAAATGGCTAAGGCTTTGGAAAGGAAAAATGACATTTTTGGCACATTTATTTATGAAAATAATGGAAATTAGGAGAAAATGGAGGTGAAAGGTCACAAGTTGCATGTGAGAAGGAAATTGAAGGATAATAATTGAAAATGGAGAAAATAGAGGTCTCATGCATAAAAGGTCTTATGAGGATCAATTGGTAACCTTTTTTCAATTTATTATTGAAGCTTTCTCATTATTCTCTCTCTCTCTCTCTCTCTCATACTCTTGAAAACTTAGAGTTTTCTTAGAGCACTCTTGGTGGGTGTGGTATACTTGGATTCTTGGAACAAGAAGGTAAAGGAAGAGCAGGAAAGCATAAGAGGGCATTGGGATCAACAACTACATCATATTTTCTTGCAGGTACTGAGTTTCATGTATGCTTTCTTCACTAGTTCTAACATGCATGACATATGCATGTGGATTCTTGTCCATGATCTATCATTGGTATGGAGGATTTCCTAGATTGATAGCGGATTTCCTAGCCTTTACATTTCTTAGATAGACATGGTGATTGTGGGTTTACTTTCATTATTTGTCTTTTGTTGGTTCTCATGTTTCCTTAGCTTGGGTTGAGTGTTACACAAAAATATCATCACCTTGATTATTTGCAGTCGGTATGGGTCTATCACCACCTATACCAGCCTCCTAAGCAAGTCTCAGACCTCAGCTCTTCAAAACAAGCTTTGGAAATGAGAGAAAGACATCAAAAAAGCAATGTAACTCTGGTTCCGCACTTTCACTCACTTTTGTCTGCGGGTCCGCACCTTTTGTTCAAGATACCTGCGTACTTATACACTCTGTATGTAAAGGGGAGGGTGCGTACCCCTGTGAAATTAAAAAGGCGCAATTTTTATCTTAAAAAACTCACTTTGAGTTAATTCTAGAGGTTTCTAGAAGGAATTTTGACGTGGATTGTTCGCTCCAAAGTGGTTCATGCATCCCAAAAGAGAAGGAGCTAATCCCTTGTAAGGAGGAGCTATCCCTTTGAAGGAGGATTCTATCCCTTTGAAGGAGGACCTAGTAATTGCCCTCCATTGCACTATAAATTGAGGCATTGGGTTAGTGGCTAGGGAGGTTAGAAGCTGAACATTTTTTAGGGTAAATGCTGGTGAAATCAAGACTTCCTATTTGAGCTTAAGAAGAGAGATCACATACCTTTTTGGCTTCATTGGGGAGTGAGTGAAGCTTGTCAAAGTAGAGGAGACTTCTTTTTGGACCCTGGGAGGAGCTTGTACAGCGTCAAGGAAAAGGTTGTAAGGTTCTCTCCTTTTGAATTAATACAATCAAGCTCATTTTTCTCAACAAGTATCTCATGTTATTTGTTTCATGGGCTCCTTGACTTTCATGTTAAATATGTTTTATAATATTGGTTATTCAGGTGCTATTTAATCGTTTTCCTTGTTTATGTTTGCAGGTTTGTGACAAAGGAACTTACTTGGATCAAAGGAGCGAAGGCATCTCCAAACTTGCGTTGGACATGAGGTAGGCCTTAAACACATTTGTTTGCCATTATTTATAAAGCACATTTAGAGAAAGATAGTGTCCGGTTGGTTTGTTTGTCATTAGGTCTTCATTAGATTCTAGGAAGGTCTATCTTGTTCGCAAGATCGACTCATTCCGCGTGACAAAATGGCGACTCCACTAGGGACTTGATTGTTTTCCTCGTTTTTCTTTGACTTGAGAAACTTGTCTTTTTGTTTCTATTTTTGGCTTGTTCTGTGTGGACTTGGGTAGATTTAGTGGATTTAGGTTTGTTTTTTATTTTTCATTACTTTAGTCGAAGTCCGCAGTCTGCGCTTGTATCACAGTGCGTACCTGTACGCACTTTTACTTTGTGCACAGAGTGTACACACACCTGTGTAAACTCTGGACCTGCGTACCCTGCTAAAATTTCGAAATTTTTTATTTTACTCTTTAAATTAGTTTTATATTGATTTTGTAGTTTTTATCCTCTGCCTATACCTGCATGTGACTGGTTGAAATCTTTCCTTGGTTTAATTTCATCGGCGTTAGTGTTTTAGGTGAAATTCCTAGGAGTTTTGCTTGTTGGGTTTGTTTTTCGATTTGGTTGTGTAGTGGCTCTGAACTTAGAAACTATAGGGACTTCAGATCACCTTAGTGTCTATCAACCTTCTTATGAGTCTGGCCATTTATGAAATCTCCTCTTGTTGAGGAATCCGCTTTGAGTTTTCTCTTTACAAAACTTCGAAAAGCTTGTGATTGAAAGTTTGGATTTTTCATTTTCAAAAAGAAAACAAAATTGGTTGTTCTTGACTTATTTGTGATTCTGGACAAATTGGTCCTTGGTTTGCTTATAACCAAGTAAAACATCCTCGAAAAGACATTTTGTGAGCCTTTACTTCAAATAGGTTTTCATAGTTTGTAGATCTTAAGTTTGCTTTATTCATAGTTTTCTCAAAGATTTGCTTTAATTATAATTTTAAATGTTTTTTTTTTTTTAAATATGAAAGACCTCTTTCGAAAAAGTTTGTCTTGGTAGCATTTGAGTATTCAAATGAAAAAGGGAATTCTTGTGAAAATAACTAGTTGTCTCGTTTTGAGTGCATTGGAACAAATACTCTTCTTTTGATTTGTTTGTTAAGAAAGATTTGTGTTTTCAAGTA
>APFE030327561.1:3773-59895 GCA_000404065.3 Pinus taeda | reverse complement strand
ATCTTAAAAATGACGCAGATATGGCTACCGGAAACCTTTTCGCGTGAAACGAAAGGGATTCCTCACTGGAACAGATGCTCCGAACACAACAGAGCAGTCCTCTCGGCCCGAAAGCAGTCAGAAACATTAGATCTAGGAAACGACAGCCGCATGCAGTTCTACCGGCTTCAGATTTGGATCACCAACGAACGTGGCCCTCAAATAGCTCTGATACCATGTAGAAATTTACAGGGTAAGTTCCTCAGACAGAACACCCAAAGGACACCGCTCACAAACAGATCACAGATCAATACACCAGTATTTTGACGTGGTTAAAACCCTCAGAGAGGGAAACAGTCCACGGCCTGCGCCCACGTGGCTACTACAGGCAATTTATTAATAAAAGAATGAAAATTTACATAAGCTTCTCTCATGCATGGTGAACCTACAAATGACCCTCCATGCGCTTTAAATAGAATTCTTGGACCAATCGGGTGTCAAGCCACGGATCAAGTGTCGGTAATACCGAGGAGAGAATGAACCGTCGGATCACTACATATCGTGACCGTCGGATTGTAAGTTACAAAATGTACAACGGTAAAGAAACACACTTTACCTAACTCTATACCTAACTCTATACTAGACCAAGTTGAACTTAACTATTCCTATGTGTCGGAATATCCTAACAAGGACCACCATTGGAAGTAGTTGGTGCTGTCAAGGATAACTTGGCATGAACTTTCCATTTTGACATAAACTGAAGCTATATATGCTGAAACTAAGTGTTCCAATGGAAAGAGCTTGAAAAATTAGGTTGGTTCAAAAGAACGGTTCTGAAAACAGCTTCCGAATGAAGACGTTATGACCTTTTTAGGAATTTACTGGGTAAGTTCCTGAGACAGAACACCAAAAGGACACTGCTCACAAACAAATCGCAGATCAATACACCAGTATTTTGACGTGGTTAAAACCCTCAGAGAGGGAAACAGTCCATTGCCTGTGCCAACGTGGCTACTATAGAAAATTTATTAATAAAAGAATGAAAATTTACATAAGCTTCTCTCATGCACGGTGAACCTACAAATGACCCTCCATGCGCTTTAAATAGAATTCATGGACCAATCGGGTGTCAAGCCAAGGATCAAGTGTCGGTAATACCGAGGAGAGAATGAACCGTCGGATCACTACATATCGTGACCGTCGAATTGTAAGTTACAAATGTACATAGTAAAGAAACACACTTTACCTAACTCTATACTAGAGCAAGTTATACTTAACTATTCCTACGTTCAGAATATCCTAACAGTAAACACTTTTACCTATCTAGATAAGGGCACTATGCTTTTTGTAGCTTGTTGTTGTTATTGTCCCATGTACAATACTATTGCAGCACCATGAAATTGCTGCACTAAATATACAATTGTCCCATGTAACATACCATTATGTACAACCGCCATCTACTTGTTGTTATTGTTGTCCTATAGCACCATGAACTTGCTGCACTAAATACTATTGTCCCATGTACCATACCACTATGTACATCCACCATGTACTTGATGTTGTTGTTTTCCTAATCACAATGTCATAGTTGTCCTAATCATTGTGCTGTCCCAACATGTTGTTGTCCTAACATGTTGCTGTCCCAACATGTTTTTGTCCCAACATGTAGTTGTCCCGTCATTGTGTTATCCAATGAGTTTGCAGCGTTGTCCTAATCATTGTGTTGTCCCAACACATTGTTGTCCTAACATGTTGATGTCCCAACATGTTGCTATCCCAACATGTTGTTGTCCCAACATGATCTTGTCACAACATGCTATTGTCCCATCATTGTGGTTGTCCTAGCATGCTATTGTCCCATCATGCTCTTGTCACAACATGTTGTTGTTCCATCATTATGCTATCCAATGAGTTTGCAACACCATGCACCTTTGTTTCCAGGTCACAACTATTGTGCCATCATTATTTTGTCAAATGAGTTTGCAGCACCATGTACCTTTGCTGCCATGTCATAGTTGTTTTCCCATCACAACTTGTTATGCTTGCCATGTTGTCTATTGTCCCATCGCATCTTGTTTGCTTGCCATGTTGTCCAGCCATGCTTGCCAAGATGTACATGCTTACACTGATTCTTCTAGCAACACTCTCATCATCAAATTATCGTGCCAATTTGTACATGCTTACACTTGTTCTTATAGTATCATTCTCATCATCAAATTATCCTCATACTTATACTTGAATGCTGGTGCACTGTTGTAGTTCAACAAATTTGGTTAGGGCATCAATACTACCCTAACAACCACCTCTAAACTCTACAACAGTCCTTAAAATGAGTGTGGCTTACCTCCCTTGAGAAGTTGCTATCCATATAGTCCTTCACCCTATCTAGGGCAGCCTCCAGGTTGTCCCTTTGACCCTTTATATGGAGGCTAAGACCCTATTGTCCACACATCCCTTCACGCTATCTTGGGCAATCTACACTCTGTCCCTTTGACCCTTCATGCTGCGAATAAGACTCTCTTGTTTGAATATGGTTAGGGCTGAACTAGACCATCTCTTAGGGATGTATTAGATCACCATTTAGGGAAGCCTTTAGGTCTGCATTATGGCAGCCTTTGTCTAGGGTTGCCTTCCATCTGCGTCTAGGGCATCCTCTTTTCCTCCAACATCCAGGGCTTCCACTCCTAGATTTCTCTTCCACTAAAACCCAAGACAAGTGGAGAGAAATCATTATAGAAGTGTGTGTATAAATGACTATCAAGTTATCTCCTTTTATACTATAATTTTGAGCACATGTGGGGTTTATTTGGTTGCTCGCTGACCTTGACGAATTGTCTTATAACACAGATAAATTGATAACTCCATGAATACTTATCAGAATAGGATGACCTTTAGATCAATCCTACACCTCTCAATGAGAGGGATCCAAGAAAAATATCATTTACCATAAATAAGATGGCCCACATGGAGCTTGGCCCTAGTTTCCAATTTTAACATTCCCTCTAAACTAGGAAGAACTCCATCCATTGATCCATATGTCCGACTGTACTATCTCTTCCATCAGTGCCCCCTGTACTTTCTTTGCTGAACCATGAAGAAGAAGAATTGATTGCCAATGTCTCATACCATTCTCTACTGACCCTAAGTCAGTTTTATTGATCCCAGATCAATATCACAAGAGAGTGTCCCAAACCACTCATACTAATCCCATATCAGTTTCATTGATCCCAAATAAATGGAGGTCATCCTAGCATAGGGAGTACTATAGATACAAGGATGTATCTATCGATAGTACTACTATGGTCCCTAACCCCATTTTCGTGCTCAATGGCTAGGTGAGAGGTTCTTCCCATGAGTCCCAAATTGCATGGGTAGGATGCCTCAACAAGAAAACCATTCATCCTATCCCTAAGTCGCCATGGGGTATCACAAGGGAAGGTTGAGCCATTCACCCTATACACAATACACCATTAGGGGAGGGTGAATCACCATATGGTCACATGTTGCTGCAGTGAGTACCTGAAGCCCTATGGACCTTTGAGAGCTCAATGCATGCAACATGCAAGACCCTCATAAGAAGGGCTCCCAACAACTACAAGTCATTTGGGAAAGTCACAAATTTGACCTTTCCCCAGGAATTTGATAGAATGTCTATGACCTGTACATTAGTCTAAATGTGATAAAGCCTCCACGCTAAACTCTGCAACAATCCTTAAAATGAGTGTGGCTTACCTCCCTTGAGAAGTTGCTATCCATATAGTCCTTCACCCTATCTAGGGCAGCCTCGATGTTGTCCCTTTGACCCTTTATATGGAGGCTAAGACCCTATTGTCCACACAGCCCTTCAGGCTATCTTGGGCAATCTACACTCTGTCCCTTTGACCCTTCATGCTGTGAATAAGACTCTCTTGTTTGACTATGGTTAGGGCTGAATTAGACCATCTTTTAGGGATGTATTAGATCACCATTTAGGGAAGCCTTTAGGTCTGCATTACGGCAACCTTTGTCTAGGTTTGTCTTCCATCTACGTCTAGGGCATCCTCTTTTCCTCTAACATCTAGGGCTTCCACTCCTAGATTTCTCTTCCACTAAAACCCAATACAACTGGAGAGAAATACATCCATCTCTATTGTAGAGTACCTTTAAGGCTTCCTCCACTTATGAGGTGAGTAGTCTTATAGGGAAGGCCTAAAAATTAGAAAATGAGCATTTATTCAATCTAGTTACAATCCCACTTGACCTCCCAAAGGAATCTATAAAATAGGATCACTTTATTTTAGAGAGTTCTTGAGTGATTATCTCCCCATATGACATTGTCTCTAGCCACAAAATAATAAAAAGTTTGATAATATATGTTATAAACTAATCTCGTTTTGACATACTTCTTCGAGGGGTTCCCTAACCCTTTGGAATTCAAAGTTAAAAAAATCATATGGAACCCATGACTAGGATATTTCATTTAAGATCCCTAGTTAAGCATAGTTATTTCCTATACCTAACTTCAAAGGATTCTTGTTTTTGGGCCATAGATATGAAAACTATCCCCCCCCCTTTGATTATATTTAGGTACTTTCTCTTCAAAAAAAAAACTAAGACCATTTCTACCACACCTAGAAAATAGATATTGCCTTTGCTTTTAGGTCTTAAATTATACTTGATTGGTTCCATTTAAGACAATGTAAATTCACTTTAACCACTACATCCTCTTTCCTACTCATGATCTCCACTATTTCTAGCTTCAGTGTCTTTGGGTCTCTTGGATTCTTCCTTGAAGTCCAATTTTTTTTCATACTTAAGTAATTACATTATGTATTAAGGCTCTCTTAGTAGTGACAACATAGACACCTACATGGATTCTAGATCAAGTCCTCTTTTAATATCAATCAATTCTAATAGACATTTTCTCACTTCTAACCCTACCAAGATTTGTGCCATGCCATAACATGTGGACCCTAAGAAAGTTAAATATACTTCATAAAAGGAACATACAATATTACCAATTTTTTTGAACACCTCTTAAGATAAAAAAATCAGTTGTAGCATTGGGATGTAACATTGGGATACAAACCCATACGAGGAGAATATCCCCACTATCCAACTTGACATTGAATTTAATATGCCATTTATTCAAGAATGGGGATTGAGATTCCCACTTCCACTATTGGTGCAAGATAGTTTCCACCTTTCTCGACATTTAAACACTCAAACCAAACACAATTTTACTATAATCATGATATTTGGAGATTCCCACAAATTATTTAAGTTTTTTCAAGTCTAATTATTCAATTCCTCCAAAATAATTATCTTCCTTGGAAAACATCCTACCAATGCCTTGTCCCTTATCTCCATAATGTTGTGAAGTTTCGTTTTACCACCCAAGTTGAAGATGTTGGTATCTCATGTCTTGTTTATATATTATGTCTCTTTTCTTTTAATAAATTCCTCCTATACTCTTTCCCTATAACCTCCAAATTTGAGGATGGGCCACCACTCAAAATTTTCAAAGCAAACATATTGCCAACAAAACTAGAACTAGAATATTTATCTTGCTAACCTATATCATAGTTGAAAAGGAAATCAAACTCATTATATAACTCATTCAAATTGGTTATCGATTCTTATATTGATTGTGGTAAAATACAATCCTTTTCTCACCAATTGTTTGATGTTAATTGATATATAAGATCAAGGTCATTACATGGATGGCGGAAATCACATTGTATCATTATGATCCTTTATTTGATCATTGAATGGACCTATCACCTCTTCACCTAACTACTTTGAGATATTGAACTTTGCACATGTAGCTCTTGCACTAGTTCACTTAGAATCTCCATGGTGGTATCCATATGTGTTTTAGATCCCATTTGGAGAATCCTATGGGCATCCCACAAAAAAACCCATAGACCAAAACTAGGGTTAGACCAAATCCTTTAATGATTTATAAATTATTGTTGATATTCCATTGGATAGTTCCTCACAACAAACATATGAAAACAAATTGAAATCTATACTGTGAAGGGTTACTTCTTTTTATATTCCAAATTTTTTATTATCTTTTTTCATTTATGCATGTAATAGATAATATGAAAAGAATATAGAATAAGTAAATAAGTTCATTTATAAACTAAAACGGGCATTGAGATATGCTTTCAAAAAATATTTTAGGATAAAAACCGCTTGGAAGGTGAGGTTGCTATGCTCTCTTTTGTCTAGAATGGAAATGAGGTAAGTATGAAAGAGAAGGCACTCTATATGGAGTTTCTTGATACACGTTTACCATGGGCTGCTATAGAACATATATCCCCTCTACTATTCTCTCTCTATCTCTATCCACACTTAACTACTCTACTCTACTATGGAGCAAATTGAAAGGAAATAGAATGGAATCCATTTTCCTCCTACTCGATCAATTATAACAAAGCTTGATGTCCAACTAGGTACTAAATTTGACCCATTCAACCTTCAACATGAGTCACAACTCAATTTTTATAGAGCATTATTCATATTTACCACATGCATAGTATCTTTTTCATGAGTAACAAGGGCTATTGTGGCATACTCTAAAGGTATTGTGGTTAAGCATGATTAGTCAGCTTCAAGGATGCATAAAATTTGCATTTAAAATTTGATTGAAATGATTTTTACACTTTTGGAAAGGCCATATAGTGTAGAATAGTATCATAGGAGCCTGCATTTATGTAGGAATTTTTTACCATCAAACTAGTCGTAGAAGGTTACAAACCCCAATTCACCAAACTAGATCCCACCAACAAAATTGTTTCCATAACTTCAATTTTCCCACTTTGAAAGAATAAATATGGATAAAAAACAATATAATGATACAATATAGATCATACCTCCCCATTTTGGGAGGATTTTCTCCCCATAATATTTTACTAAATGATATGAGGAAAATTTCCTCTACCTTCTCCCTAGACTACTATTTATCCTTGCATTGAAGGCATCCTTTTAACCCAAGCTGCCAAACATGATGTTACCATCATCTTGTATTTCTAGAAATCTTCTACAAAAATGTATCTTTTATTAAATATACTTCGACATTTGGTGTTAATTCCTTTATAGAAGGTAGGACATGGTCATGTTCCTAATCCAACATGGAGGGCTCATAAAGTTTTATATTTTCTACATTCACCACCAATTAAAGGCACATGTATGGTCATAGACAAATTTTATAGGAATTATCTCCCTCTATTAATATCTCAAAAGGACCATATCACATAAACTTGATTTTATCATGAGGACCCTATAGCCTCTCACCAAGGGGACTTAACTAGGGAAGCAATACCATACAACATGGGTTCATATTGGGGGATACATAGAGGAAAATATGACATAATATATTGAGCATATATTAGGGGGTAAATGGTTTTTATTTTGGTAGTTATAAAAAATGGATCTCAAAGTTAATGAAAAAATATAAAAAGGAATGGAAAATGCTAATGAGAAAATAGATACCTACAATATCTATTGAAAGTAGAGGTTTTTTAAATTGGGAATGGGTAAATGGTTCGTATTGGTAGGGGGTTAAATAATATGATTTTTAGAGGTATTTCCTAATATGTAGTCAAATGAGGGGTATTTTTTAGTATACCACGATGCACATAATATGTTAGATATGTTAGAGGTTCATTGAAAGAATCCCCTGTGCCTCTCACTATTCAATTATAACCATACTCTATCTCCCACTTTGAATGACCTCTCTATCATGTATTGATTATGCCTAGTCTTGTATTTTTCTCATGACAAATTCAATGCCTCATGTACTTGTAAAAGTTTCTCCTTGGTCTTCTTAACAAAATTTCTTATTTTAAAGCAACCCGTGTGAGATTCTTCTTCTCTTCTCATTGCTACTATTGAAATTCATTTGAAAGCTAGAATTTATGAACATGATAAGTACTTGTGACTATTATCTATGCTTATTTTTATCATTTACTTCATTTACTTATGTCATCAAGTAATTATACATTCAAAGATATAGAAAAAGAACACAAGAGACAAGGGACACTAGAGATTATGCTAGAGGCTAAAGGAAAATCCACAATCCTTTCCTTATAGATTCTTCATCAATAATAGTAATCCAAGTCAAACTAAGTAGTGATACAAGTACCAAGTCATCCCTCCAAACTATGACATGTTTATTCCATAAGATATTCCACCAATCAACCATATGTTTGTCCTTAAATGTCTCTGAAACTTGCATAATCAAGTACGTCTGAAACTCACATCATCACAATAGAATATGCCTCTAAAACATGCATTATTGTTTACCTCTGCAAATCACATCATAATAGTATAATATGCCTTTGAAACTCACATTAACATACAAAATCATACCATATTAACTCGCATCATCCTACGGAAACATGTCAAAAAAATCACATCACAAAGAGACTTAGATCTTCATGTACTATAGAAAATAGGAGCCTCAAAACCTTTCTTGATGTATCCTACAATAGCGTGCCATATATCCAAAATTTACATGGATAATATATGAACTTTATTTTCAAATGTTGGAGGATAGGTGCAAATATATAGTTGTTCTATCATTCAAAATGACACGTCTTTTGCGTACGCTGACTTGGAAAATTGGAGGGAAAATAACGCTTTTCAAAAAATTCAAATTTTCTTCTTTTACAAGGGTCATGAAGAACATGTTCTTTTACATTTTTCTTCCAAACAAAATAAAGCATGAAGAACATGCTAGAAAATAATATTTTTTTCTTCTTTTCTTCTTACATAAAATACATCATGATACAAGTACAATGACAATTATGAAGACTGACCCTAGTTACAATTTCAACACTCCCTCTTAAATAGGGAGGTATTGATAATGAATCATTGGGACATTCTCAAGTTGAAGACTTCTACAAGAAAGGATCTAGATTGATAACCATCATCATAACCAACATTGTCAAAATATCAAGACCTTAGAACGTAACCTATCTCTCCACTAGGCCAAACCACAATGTTTGGATGAATTCAATAGGACACCACTACATTTCAAGGCACATACCCCACCCAGGTTCATCAAGGTGTATCCTCACAGGACCATTTCCTAATCTATTGTCATAATACTTGACACAAAGAAATATATGTCCCTGGGACCATTTTTATACCAAATCAATGTACTTCACTTATAGTTGTTAGTCCTAGTCACCGTAAATATCTCAATAATGTCGATCCTTGATGTTTATTCAATCCACCGATCTCCCTACCTATGTTCATGTACTAGACTTACAGTTTTTAGTCCTATCCATAATACATGACACATGGAGAACAAAGGTGTCCATCCTCACTCCCTCTCAAATAGGGAGGAGATATCCACAAGCCTAAGCTTGTCTCAGAAATAATTATCCTATCCCTTATGAAAGGAAGTCATTAATTCATTCGATACTTATTCATCCATGCCATCAAATATTCCATCAAATGGAGCCAGACTACTTAATAACTAATTATACAAGATGTTATATCTTCTTCCTCCACAGTGCACCATAATCATGCTTCATGTTCTACCAAGAAACCATATCAGATACCAATCTTCATTAGCAATAATAAGCTAGTTGATGTATCTTCAAGTTGCATGTTATAATGTAAGATCTCTCATGTCAAATTATGCTTCTTACTCTCACTAAAGTCCAAATTTGTTCCCTTAGCTTATGAGTCCTTACCAAAGTACGAGGTCTTATTTAATCATGATACTTCTTCAAAATATAGGGTAACTCTTCTATTATGAAAATCATCTTAACATGAACCTCTCCCTCTTACTAGGATAACCATATTGCTTCCATGCTGCTTTAAGGTGCATGCTAGATCTTTGATTTCTCTACCGCACACTTTTAAATAGCCTCTCTTTTTTCATTCAGGTTCTTCAATAGTTTTTCTCTTATTGCCAAACCCTAGGAAACCCTTTTCATTGAATTACAATCCTTGCTAGGAGGGCATGAAAGAATAATTAAAATTAAGTAGACTATATATATACAAGAGACTATTCAAAGGTAAAGACAACAAAAATAATAGCAGACAAATAAGAGGGTTTCTAAAATACTTTTCTTTTGAGAAAATTCATCTCCCTCCTAGTCTATGAACTTCTTGCATAGATCTACAACTTTGTTAGCTCCATATGGCATCTAGCTTGAAAGACAACTTAATTCACATCATCATGCATAGCCTAGGGTTTCTTTCTCTTTTAGCAGAGGAAACCATTCCTAGGGTATAAACCCTAGACCATTCTTTTTCAAACCCTTGGTATGATTTATAGACTAGCATATTAATCATAGCTTGATAATATTATTACCTTCAACTTCTTCTCAACTTGTTGCGATTTTTGCAAACTCTAGACTCCCAAATGAAGTACATATGGTATTGCTATTTTACAAGTCCATATCCTCTTGGTAACTCAACATATTTTAGTCCAATATCATATGCTTTTAACATTATGGCTTTGATAATTTACATTTCAAGAGGAATTCAACCTATGTTCATGTTTCAATGTTATTTATCTTTGCCATGTAAACTTATCAAAGAACAAATTACTATGAATCATATCTCAACTGAGGCTCAAAAGTTTTACTGTATGTATGCCACACTCCACACTGTACTATAACTTGGATCTCAAGTCAGGCCAACCAAAAATTTCTTCAAGTTGTTTACATTATGTAGGCTCTTGATATATATGTTTTCCTTCTAATGTAGTATCATGGTAACCTTCACTAATGAGAGATAAGTATTTAGGTCATACTTTAGAGAATTTGGATAGCTTATAACTCAGATCATAGTCCCTGCTTCACAGAGGTACATCACAATTCCCTAACTCACATAGTTCCACAAAAATTTTGGTCTGAGAGTTTGTGAATTTTCATAGTATTATAGTTTTGGATTATGAAGAAATTGAGCTACAAGACTTTGTACTACAATACTAATGATACCACAGATAAATTAGGGTGACAATATTTCCCTAAAAAAAATCATATGAATATCGTAGAGGAGACTTATATACTAAAGAATTTTATTTATGACTTAGATACTAGAGAAACTTCATATTCAAATTATCTCATAAAGATTAATCATGTTTTAGCCTTGATAGAGAACTCATACTCACACTTTAGACTAGTCAAAAATCTTGGATTTTGGGTCTAGTTCCGTTAGTCATTATTCCACACCACAAAGATGGAAAACTTGGATATTTTAGATTTCCATGACAACAACTTATATCACAGAGAACATGGCATTCTTATCCGCAAAAACATACCATAAAATCTCATCCATTTATATATAAAAATCAGTCCTTTTTCTCAGACTTTGATTCTCACCATAATCTTGGATAATATAGCAATAGATTCATGATGAAGTATTTCCTTGTTTGCAACAAGAATATTGCTCAAATCTTCTTTCCCACTAGAACACTTGGACTAATCATAGAATAATTCAAATGTGAACAAATCAAACTTACACTTTGCTTCTCATACCAAAGGTGAACTCAGATCATATTTGGATGTGATCCTTTTAGGACTACATTTTCAAATCCTTTAAATTAGCTCATATGTAATTTAGATACCATATCATGGATATGAGGTTTTGCATTAAAATATTTGGACATACTTCATATTTATTATAGATTGGATCACAATTATTCTTTTATGGAGATCGAACATAGTTTATTCATTTACATAGTTCCTTAAAATCCATGTAAGGTTATATAAACATTTGGCTTCATATCCTCAATTGTCCATGGAGAATTGTGTACCTCTATTTAGTAGCAAGATGCCATAGCTATGTAAAATGATAGGTGACTTTTTTTTTTCTTATAGGATTTCCATATCTTCTTGAGAGAGGGTGGTAACTAGAGCATGACCAATAATCCCAACATTTCTTCTTCAATCCTACTTTTTATACCATGTTGAAATTAATTTGAAAGATATAATTTCTAAACATAATAATTACTTGTGACTGTTATATATGTTTCTATTTAAGATTTACTTCATTTACTTATGTCAATGAGCAATTATGAATTCAAAGATATAGAAAAATTACAAAAGAGACAAGAGACACCAGAGATTAAGATCTAGATTGATGAAGGAACAAAATGAAATATAGATTTAAACAAAAACATAGAGATACAACAAAATGAAAATTTTAATTAATATATAACAAATGTTGGAGAACTATTTACATGTAGAATGAAAATATATCTCACATGATGGTATCTTATCTCTAAGAAGAGATGTGATAGCTACATGCCTTCTAAAATGAGTTACAATGAGGTTGTGAGGCCTTTTTATCATGAATAAAAAATGAGAAACCATAAACATCTAAAAGTACAACCCTAGGAGATAAAGCACCAAAGGCTTGTGGGCACTAATGGAGTCAGTTGGAATGTCAACTTCCCAAGGTCATAACTTTGGCATACGATCTTTATTCGGCATGAAAGATAGCACATTAGAAAGTTCTAGCTTATAATAACATATTTCAATTGTAAATGTAATCTTTGGCCTACATTTTCCTTTTTCCCAAAAAAAATGTTGTTTAGGGCCTCAAAAGGACTGCAAAAGTTCAAGACCCAAAAAACTACCAAAAATAGAAAACGGTTGAAATAGGAAACTAAAAGGAAACAATGTTGATGGTTTAAGTGGAAAAGGTGGGTGGTCACCAATATCCACTTGGATCATTACTCTACCTATAGGAATTAATGGTCCTCATTGCGTTGAGTGCCTTTATGAGATGGGGAAAATCATGCTAAACTTGGTCCCTGGAGAGTCACTTTCCTTGGTACAGGAGCTAATCGACTTTGACAACCTAATACAACTAGATCCTATTTTGGAAAGTGTCTTAATCAGCTTATCATGATCCAATTAGTTGTAGCCTACTCAATCTAATCTGGGTTGACCTTTGTTGGTGTTAGCTACTCAACAATGTCTCATGCATCCAATAATGGTGGAAATTATGGTCGAAGGTAGTCCAAATTGAATACTGGGTGTAGTTCAAGGAATGGGGTGATACTTAGCTCGAAATATTTGTCACCCAAAACCTTAGTGAATAGGTAAGGCCCATATTGGAGTGGTCGAAGATTCCAATGGGCTCCACTAAGGCCTTCCTTCTCCAAATGCAACAAAATCATGTCACTCACTCGAAGCTTATGTGGCACCTGATGTTGATCATGATGTTGTTTGTAATTAATATTAGAATTATCCACGATATCATGAAATTGTTGGCAAATGTTGTTGGGTTTTGTTAAATTATTTTAATGACTAGCCCATGCGCGGGGGGCATATAGCGGGGCCGACTAGCCCCCCTATCGGGGGGTATGCAGGGCAACAGTAGTCCCCCTATATGGGGTCTGGGGCAGCAACTCGAGAATTTTTTTTGGACCCTATATTAGATGGACGGACCTACCTATGGTTTTGTGCATAGATTTCACACATGGTTTTGGGAATGATGGTTTATTTTCCATGGTATTTTTTAGATCTGGTCAAGGGAATTATGATTATATTCTAATCCAGGGTTAATGGATTAGTGTTTATGGATGGTTTAGCATGTATATATATGTATTGTAACATTGAAAGGAACATAACGAAAAATCAATCTGGTAGTCCCAGTTTTGGGATCCAAGGGAAAACCTTTGTGTATATCTATTTCATGTTTTATGGTCTTACCATTGTTTATTTTTTGTTTTCAGAATTCATATGCAGGTAATTTCTGTAGAGGGTTAAAACCTACATTTGGTATCAAAGTTGTTTTGGCTTCAAAAGGATGCCTTAGCTGCTAAGGTATTTTTTCTTGGGCCTGTGGTAGAACCTATTCAGTGGGAGATCTACATGATCAATTATTGTGGTAAAATAATATGGTGACTAGTGACAATATAGAGATTGAGAAATTTAATGGTCATAGTTTTAAGTTGTGGAAACTAAATATGGAGGATCTACTGGTGGATAAAGATCAGTGAGTCGTGGTAGATCGAGGGACTAAAACAACAACAATGTCAACTAAAGAAGGACTTGAGGCATATTCCAATGTGTACAGGTGATGCATACAGTCAAAGGAAGGACCTAAGTTAGTTGCGCAATTCCATGGTGGGAAGTTCCTAAAAAATGGGGGCCAATTACTCAAGGGAACAACGTAAGGAAATAAAAGCTTGGAGGGCTTGAAAATTTTCTAAGTGTTTTCCAAAGTCAGTTAGTTAGGCAGAGGGATAGACTATAAACTTGCAGGGCATGCTCAAGCTTGAGAAATCCTATGTATTTTAATGCAATATAGATAGTAGGGGGTTTTGAGCAGTTGCTTTCCCCGAGATAAATATTTATGCATGTGTGGTGTGATCTTTTGCATGTATATGATTTTTGTTATATATGGTGAATTAACTTCTGCAAATCAGTAGATTAGCTTCTTGTCTTATAATTTAGTAAATTTCATGACCATTATAAAATCTACACATTAATTTCTACGTGCTATCAAAGCTAGAATCATTGTAGAATATAGATTTTGAGCTGTCATTGTAGGACGTTCAAGTTTGAAGATCATTGCTACAAGTTTTCTTCAAGAATGAGAAGATGGATTTCAATGGACTTAGACTTGAGTATGCCCTAGGAGGCACCCAAGAAACAATTGCATAGAAGGATGATATGGTGGTAGTATTGGATAACAATGGGTTGTTAGAGTACATCAAGATAGATGTAGAGAAACCCCAAGTATATGATGCCCAGAATCTTGCTCAGTGGAAGAAATATGTGGCCAAAGATAGGAGAAACATATTAGAGGGAGTACGGAATTGTATTTTCTCGAACCTCCATGGAAAAGAGACTCCACTAAAGATGTGGAAAATACTGACAGAATTGTTTAAGAATAATAGTGACCATAGGAAGCTGGCACTCAAGGACAACCTTCGATGTCTAAAGATGCAGAAGAATGACACAATTATGTAGTATCTAAGCAAGTCTACATAATTTTAGGATGAACTTGGCGGGGTCGATGTTAACTTCTCTGGAGAATACTTGGTAGCTCTAGCCCTTTTGGGCTTTCCCAATAGTTTGCATAACTATCAAGATTCGATAAATAGTAGGGAGAAACTACCAAGTTGGGAGTTATAATGGTTCGACATGGTGCAAGACGAAATAAGGCATAATACCAGACATGGGTCTTCATCCAACGGTGAGCGTGAAGCTAATTGTTCCTTGGATAGTAATTCAAAGAAATTGAAGGGAAGAAATCCAAATCCAAAGTAGAATCTAGTCATGGGAGTAAGAAGAAAGACATGTCCAGAATCAATTGCTTTCACTGTCATGAATTTGGGCACTATACCACGAAGTGTCCACACAAGAAGAAAAACAAGAAGATCTCAGAGGGGTATAAGGTGAAGCTTTTAATTCATAGTTCGAGCTTGATTTTACTCTCATTGCATGCATGGTCGACATAGTGATGGGAAGCATGTGGTAGTTTTACAATAGTGCCTCATTCCATTTGATGGGGATCATATATTCTTTTAGTGACTTGGAGGAGAAGGATCTCTTGATGCACATTGAGATGGGAGATGATAGAAGGCACAATATGATTGATATTAGTACAACCACCTTTCATAGGGATTCAAGCTCCCCACTCAGGCTCAAGGATGTGATGTTTGTTCCAGGTCTAAGGAAGAATCTTGTCTCCATTGATGTTTTGGAAAACCGTGGCCCATGATGTAATATTTCACGAAGGAAAGGCATTCTTGAGACACATAACTATGAGACAAGTGAAGTAGATTGGGGTTCCTATGAAGAACGTGATTTGTAAACTGCCATGGATATTCCACTAAACAGTTCATCACAATAGATCTGATAATATTATATTAAAATATGAGATTCTACACTATTACAGTTTTATTTAATTTTTAGATATGTAGATTGTAATGTAATTAGTGCATTCCTGTGAATATAAATTACAAATAAAAGTAGAGAATGAATTAAAAAAAATCACACACACATAAGACACAAGATATGCTCTCTAGGAAACCCTTTCGGGATAAAACCCAGCTGGAAGGTGAGGCTGCTTTCCTCTCTTTCTATATTTGGAAATATGACTACACGTAAAAGGAAGTAATGTATGTGGCCAATGGGCCACTATAGTGTAAAGATCCTCTCTGTGTGCTCTACCTCCTATATCCCCAACTATCTTTTCTCAGCTCTATGGTGTAGGTAAATTCTCGATGCAGACAAAGACAATTCCTCTAGCCCAAGAGAGTGGGTCTAGCCAAAAACAAAAAAATATATAGAAAACTTCCTTAGGCTAGAATCAAATAAGAGGGCCTACCTCTTAGAATGTTATTCCACTTGGTGATGATCCTGCTTCCTTACTCCAACTATCTTTTGTTTCCTTCCTTCGAATACCTAAAATAAGCAAGCAAAAACAACAACAAATGTGATAACATACAAATTGCATTCAGCCTACTTAAAATGTCAAGGAATATTAAGCCATCAAATGTAAGATAACAATTAATGTAGGAAATTAATCAATAGTTGTATTCATATAAGTTCAGAAAGAGATTACAACTAATTCCTTGAAGTTGTTAGTCTCCTTTGACGTATCCGGGTTCCCAAACCTCTGCTAGCATCTCATGGATATCCCAAAAAATGGAAGTTTTAAGGCTTCTTCCCTTTAGTTCCAAACCAAACCAAATGCACTATTATCCCTCCACTAACATAAACTAGAAGGCTATAAGCTATGATATGTTACTGGTTATTCAAGCTCCAAAAATACTAAGGCTAAAACTAGTTTAGCTTGGAAAGGGAGAGGTTTATATAGCTTGGATGGAGGGGAGATGGTTCCTCTTATCATGGGAAAGGCCTTATCTCTTGGGTTTGTTCCATCTTAATAAGGGAAAGGATCCCAAAATGACTTCCTTAGCTCCATCCAACCCAACCATTTATCAGACTTCTGTTACAAAGCTTCTAGACCTCGAAGCTTCGACTCCATATTTAAAAAACTTAAAACAGGATCGGCGTGACTGAAAAAAGGATCAGTTGCATTCTATGGAACTAGTACCAGTTTTAATCTCTGCAAATCAGTGTGAGGAGAGAATGTTCATTAGTGCCAGTCTTGTAAACTGGGGTAAAAGGAATATTATTGTGAAATGATGCAAAAGGGAATTTTTCTGCTCATGAAGAGGGACATAATGGGAGTTTTTTCATGATGGGAAAGCATGTAGGTTCACTGTATTGGTCCTTCAGGATCATGGAATAGGGAGATAGGGACAGTGACAAAATGTTGTGTAACAGATGCCCCCTAAAGCATGAACGCCAAACTAGAGTGAGGGGTGAAATTCTTTACAAGTAGATGTAGGGAACCGAAGTCCATCGTTGGAAAACCTGCAAGAAAGCATATATACATATACATCACTCAAAAATCTGACAAATGATTCATGAATCATGGTATGGATGTAACTATCTAAATAATGACCATGTAAATGGATCCAAGCATGGGTGCAACCATCTAGAAAGGAGGATAATATCAAAACCAAGGTATGTTCGTAGGATAATATCAAAACCAAGGTTGGAAACTTCTGACATCTATTTCATTACTGGACTATCACAAAGAGGGGAACCAATCAATCTATATGGGTCCAGGCCTATTGGAGAAAATGTGAACATGTTGCTCGTGGAACACTACCCGGAAGAACTGAAATCAAAGAGTGGTAAGATAGAGATCATGGCTACTTGTGATCTTATGCTGAAAGTGATACTTTTGACCATAAACAGAGAGGTTTGGGCTCAGGCACAACATGAGTCCAACAAGTCCAAGGTTTAGTACAGTATAGACTATACAACGCCAACTATTTTCAACTAGGTAGAAGTCATGAAGGTGAACATGAAGTGCCAGTTATCCAAATCCAAGGCAGGAAACTTGAAGCAGTTCGAATATGGTTCCTTTCTAGAGACCTTTTTGGAGATCATCCCACTATTTCACTACCAGCTTGTTCAGGTGAATCCTCTGTTGCCACGAGACCCATTAATGGTCTGTTGAAGTGAACTGATGCCTAGAATCACCAAGGGCCAACATATGTCATATAAGCCCACCTTCTTTTCATGGCTGAGATGTCAGATGATTTTAGTGGAGGATTGGCCTTATGGCAGTACCAACTTCCACGGTGATCTAGATATGCCGCTCCCAGAGGGAGAAGATTATGATGACGGAAGTAAGAAAAAACCATTTTAATTTTTAATTTTTTATTGATTTTGAGATACATGTATTCATGACATTTCAATTTTTTAAATGTAGATGTGTGACCAAAGCAACCTGTCGGGATGTCCCCAATTTCCAGGTGCATTTCTCAACAGTTTGATATCGCTCCTTATCAAGAAGGAGTCGATAATGGGTAATTATATGGGTTCATTTAGCCTCCTAATTCAATTTAATCCACCATTCTCATTATTTTATTGCATGTTTTTAATTATATTTATGCTAATAGAGTGAACTAGGTTAGTCATTATGCCAACAAGTCTAATGTGTGCTTTATGCAGATTTTTGGTCAATTTTGAGACAAAATCGAATGTTTAAATGAGAACTTGGCAGCCAAATTCATGGAAGAACAAGGGAGAGGATTTGTAGGAAGGTGTCCCCTTCATTTATGAGCCCTTACCTCCAATTCTCCTTCAAAAACTCGAAGCACAAGGGGCATCCAAGCAAGTCAAGTGGGATTGTTGTTAACTGCAAGTTTTGGCACCCGAGTCCCTAAAGTTTAGGAGGACTGTTGGGGTCCTGAATTTGAATAAATAAGAAGGATTAGGGCCTCATTGGAGTTAGTCAGTTTGTAGTGAGTTGTTAGTTGGTTTTTAGGTAGGATTTGGTCAAATGTTAGTTAGATTTTAGTCAGTAGGTTAGCTCTACATTTCAACACATTTTCAAGCTTTTTCTTGTAGACAATTTTTGGGATGTAACTACTCTTTTGATCAATAAAGATGAATCTAGCATTGCACTGGCTCTAATCTTCCTTAGGAGGTTGTAGCTCTTGGGTTTGGGCCCAGCCTAAGTGCCCAATACCTCATTTGTGTACTTTTATGTGTCCTTGCTGCATTCTTAGAATAAAAACAGTTATTTAGGTTAAAATCTTGTTTTGTTACTTAGGTTGTTTTTGATGATTAAAATAGCTTTTCATGCTTTAGGTTGATTTGATAGTTTGAGTACATAAATTATCTTCAGAAAAGGCCATCAAACAACCCTTGATCTCGCCTCTCCCTCCTTGGGACCATGAGCTGAGACCAAGGCATACTTTCTGCCACAAAAACATTGTTTTTCCCTCTTCATGCAATTGCTAGTGTTAGATTTTTAGTTAGGAAAGTTGATACCAGTTGTACTTGCATGTTTAGGATCTATTATTACTTAGTTTCCATAGTTATCTTGCATCATTTTCTTCCAATAAACTTTTGTTCATCATATTTTTGGTTTGTAGGTCAAAGTAGGTCAAAATAGCTAGATCTCTGATTTTTCTAGTTTCTTCGATCAATTTTGAGAAATAGTGTGCAGAGAATCTGTAATACCTCCCTTCCTATATTTCTTCCATCATACCACCTGCTCCAACACCTTAATCCAGACTCCTTCCCTTCATTCGCCACATTTCCTCCCTTTGCCCTAATTTCTACATTCTTGTGCATCATTGCTCCCTCCACCCTTGAACAAATCCAATCACCTTCATCATTCCTTAGCCTCATTTACCAGGTCCTAGACCCCTTAACATCCTCACCTATCCTTCATTTCCACTTTCCCACCATTTTCCCTCCATCAACCCTTCAAAATTCCCTTTTGGAACATCCTGTAGAAACATCCTCTAGAAGTTACAGTACATCGTGTAGAGCTCGTGCAGACTTCCTGTAGAAGCTCATGAAAGCGGTTTCTTGAGATTCGAACACTGTGAAACTCTTTGGAACGATGCTAGGGACCCCTTGGGCCCTCTTCTCACCTTCCCAACCTTCCGCAAGAGCCTACTCCATTTCCTTTCATCAACAACCTTTGTACAGTAAAAAAACAGTTAAAACACATGCATAATAATTCTGTAAAATTACTCAAAAATGCAAAAAGATGTTTTTTTCAGATTTCATTGTAGAATTAGCTTAGTCACATGCATTTTACCTTTCTAAAAGTCAATGGCATCCATTTCCACCTCTTTCATCCATTTTCTTGCACCAGTAGGGTTAGTCGGTAAGACTAGGGTTTGCCAGGGTTTGCATTTCCTTTCAACTTTCAACTTCTTTCTGCAAGTAGACTAGCCTCTTTTGAGTTAGTCTTCATCCATCACAGTTAAAAACTTCTTCTTAGAGCTCATAGAAATTGGCTTAAGCTCCTAGCAGACTTGTGCCAACTGATCAAGTGACAGCCGCGACAAGAGCTAGTACTTATGCATATAGCACCGTTGCTTCCATGTTTGTTACGAACTACCGGGTTGATAAAAGTAAAGAAGGCACTCCCAGGAGTTGCAGCATGATTGCTGCAATACTGGGGCCCACCATCCTTTTAGGTTGCTGGGGAAGTGTCAGAGTATTTGTGATTGCTGCTTTTCTTCTATTTTCTACTACAACCTTCTGCTAAGTAGTTTATTTCAGCAAGAGTAGAGTAGTTGTTTCATTTTCATTCTGCAATTTCATTTCCACAAAAGTAGATTAGACATTTCCTACTTTCATTTCATTTCCACAAGCATATATTAGATATTTCCCACTTTCATAGATTAGCATTTCAATTCTGCAAATTCAATTCTGCAAGTGTAGATTAGCATTTCAATTCCGCAATTTCAATTCTGCAAGTGTAGCCTAGCATTTCATTCCTGCAATTTCATTTCAGCAAAATAAATTAGTCCTTTCTTGCTTTCATTTGAATTCTGGATTTTCATTTCAGCAGGATAGATTTTAGTTAGTTGCAGTTCAATCTATTTCAGTTTTGTAGGTATAAGCAGAAAAAAGACAAAAATCAACTAGAAAGGTTTCCTTGTATGCCTTGTAGGAGTAGAGATAAGTCAAAAAATGTTTGAACAACACCCCCACTGCTTCACACAACCAACCTTCTCTCTTCTTCGATGGCTGTGACTAATAACCCCTAGGTGGATAGCAAGACATATTTTGAAGAACCTCTAGGGGAGAAGAAAAAGAAAACATTCCTCTGGAGCAAATGGGTACACCAGTACCTTATCCAAAAATGAATTTGTAAATCAGATGGAAGATTTCAAGAGCGAGGTGAGGCAGTTTCTTGCAATGCAACTATATAACTTGTGGATCCAAAGGAAGCATGAGGAAGAAGAGAGGCCTTTGGCCATCTTTTGTCCCAGGTACACTAGAAAGCATCCCAGGAACGAATGTCCATTGCACTCCATAGAAGTGTGTTTTGTTTGTGAAGAAGACCATCCTATGAATCAGTGCCCTTCTTTACCTAGAATCAAAGCTGCATATCAGAGGGCAAAAGGAGCCATTGGACCACTCTATTATATGAACCAAAGGAGGCCACATGTACCCATACCTTACTAGCAGGGAATGCAAGGCACATCCCAGACCTATTACAACCCCTATCAAGCCAATTCCATGACTTCTTGGGGTCCCCTTGCTCATCCTTCCTAGTCCACACCTCCTCCTCGGTCCTTCACATCTCCATATTATGCCCAACCAGTTGCTCATTCATTTCACCCCTACGTTCAACCACAGCCTCAGTGAAATGGACCTCATCAAGGGTGGTGGCCCTAGTACAACACTCCTCCCGCTCATTTTCCTCCACCACCTGCTCAACCACAACCATTGCCTCCTACTCCACCAGGATAGCCCGAGATTCCTTCTCAACTGAACTCGAACCCATATAACAGGCAGGCTCATCAAGTATATAGTGGGAAACCACCTGCCCAAGTACAAACCCATCCACATCCATCTCAAATATACACCCCCACTCAACTACCCGTACCACCATTTCCAGACCCACACATTGGAGTAGCTCAACCCAATTACAATGCTAAGGCACAACATGTCCAAACAACTCCTCTTGAGCTCAATGATATTCACCATAGCTCAAGAAGAGTATTGCAAAAAAGAGATTATATTGACAACATTGAAGGACCACATCCAGCAAAAGAAGATTCAAAAGAGGATATCAAAGAACCATGGGCTGCACTTGATGAAGAGAAGACATCAGAATCAAAGATTGAGAGTGCTCTCTTATGGTTACCATCAAATCCTCCATGTATTCAAGAGAAAAATTAGCAAAAAGAGGAAGATGTGAAGGTAATGATAGAAGAAGATATGGAGAATGATCCAGATTAGGAAAAGGACCAAGGATATCAGAGATATATTGAGATATGGTTCTAGATGGTCACTAAGTTGTAGCAATACTCTCTTCCTCAGCTATGTTTGATCCCTTCAAAGTCAAATCATTTGGTCTCTGAAATCTGGATACCTGTCAAAGCATGCATTTCAAGCCTCTACATCATTTTGTCTCTAATCTCGGTGTGCACATGGCTCCATTGGAAGTATTCTGATACTTGAAAATTATTTTGTTTTTCAGGTAGGGTAGGGTAGAAAAAAGAAAAAAGAAAAAAATAAAAATAAGAGGAAAATAAAAATCTAAGGTGAAAACCTCCTAGGAGGCACCTCAAATTGGCTCATTGATTGAAAACCTCTATGAGGCATTCAATAGGCTAGCAAGAAGAGAAAAGAAAAAAGAATAAGATCCCTAGGTGAAAACCTCCCTTGGAGGCGCCTAGGGCAGGCAATTAGGGTGAAAACCTCCATGAGGCGCCCTAGTTGTTTTCAAAAAAAAAAAGAGAAAAAGAAAGAAGAAAAGAGAAAAAGAAAAATAAACCTTATTTCTGTTGAATAATTGTAGGCTACAAGAAGGACATTGCAGGTTAGGAGGATCAAACAAAACAAAGACGGAGGTCAGCACCAAGCTGCAAACATCCCTCACAATCCATTCCTCCATGACCACTACCCTTTCCCAAGATTTTGTCCCATTCAAACTGAGATTTCACCTTCTACATGAAGTTTTGTGTCTTCTATAGGCAGAATACAAACAAGCCAAAATCGATCTCAGAAGAGGACCCGAAGGTTTAGAATCTGTCTATGAGGCTTGTAAACATCCATGATTCCATCCCTCACCCTTCTCCATCATTTTTTCCACCTCATTGTGCTTCTTTTATGAAAACTGTGTTTTCTACAGGAAGTTCCTGTAGAAATTACAGAAAGCCAGAAATGGATTTTAAAAAATAGTTTGGCGAACATGGTGGCTTCATAAAGAGTTCATAAATCCTCCTACAATCTTCAAACCCCTCTTCCATCATTTCCATGCCTGCATCATAGCCCAAGCTCATTTTTTCTTACTGTGCAAAAAACTGCAGAATGCTTTGAAACAAAAATACATGGAGCAGAAATTTGTTTTTTCCCTAACCTGAAAACCATGCATCCATTTAGAAAACTGTTTTATGGGGAGTTGTATAGGGATGATGGAAACATTCCCGAGAAATTTTAGCCAATTCCAGTGCACGGTTTCCAAGAAATCAGCCTCCATCACCTTAAGCCATTTTTGCATTTTCTCCATATCCGTGCATCCATTTCAAAACATGTTTCATGGGGAGATGCATATAGGTGATAGTAACTTTCCCAAGTAGTTTTATCCAATTCCAATGCATGGTTTCCGAGAAATTGAACTCTGTCACCTTCAGCAATTTTTAGTTTTTCTTGAAATCCGTGCATCCATTGAATGATAGAAACATTCTCAGAAAGTTTCAAGTCAATCTGATCTATCGTTTCGGAGCTATGGAGAAAACAAGTCATTGTCCTGCAAAAATCCAGCATCAGCAACATGAGGGTGAAAATCTGAAGGATGAAACAGACTTCTGCAACTTAGATCCAGCTAGAGGATACCTGAACAAAAAAAATAGCCACAAATCAGACAGCAAAATCTTATAGCGTAAGAGATCCAGGCATGCAGTAGTAGAATATGAGCATGCAGCAACAAAAAGAACCAAGTAGCACGTCGACTTACAGGTAAGTGTCTAAACCAATTACTCTATTCGCATCTGTATGATTCGAAAGTGCATGAACGAATGAAATGGTTGGATTAAGCCACAAAGCTAGCCAATTAACCTGACACCCTCAGCTAGTTTGATTGCACTCATCCGGAGATCACCCAGTGCACGTGTCTAGTCAACTCATGAGAAATTAAAAAAAACAAGTACTGGCAGATGTTCTGAACTCTAGCGCACATGATGTCAAGTGATTAACAGGTAGAAAACATGAAGTTTCGTGATAGCACTGTAGTCTACATGGGGCCAACGCACATTTCTACCACCCCATCTCCTCACCATAAATCACGCCAGCAGTTAAAAGACAGTTCAGTTAACGCATTCACCACTCTTTGTTCACTATGCCTTCACGACGTCCCCAACTGGAGTACGCGTCCACCACTTCGAGAGTAGCTAACCAATGTTCCTCTGCAAGATTTTTGCCTTTTTTTTAAACCTCCCGCCTATCGGCATTCTACAAGAAGCACAATTTTGTTCGACAGGAAACGAGAGCCTTCTACAAGAAGGTTTCTACAGGAAAGACTGCACAATTTTCCGGAGTGGGAAAACCTGGAATTTTTAGCAAATTTCAAGCTCAAAACGAGGTAGGCTCAAAACAACTACTCTATGCATGGCATGTTTGTGCAAGGTGGTGAATTGAATGGCAACAGATTGGAAAATCAGAGGAAAAGTCTGCTTGTGTAGTGGAAGTGAAAAGTCTACCTACATATTTTCTCTGAGTTTTACACAGTTCTCTGTTTTTCTTCCCTTTACATTCGAAGTTTGTCTTCTTCTTTCTCACATTCTTCTGAAAGGATAGATGCAACCATAGGCACTAAACCTGTTTGAAAAAATGAATTTGCAAGACTGTCCACTCTCTGAAAGAAAAAATTGTGTTAGTTGCTCTTTGTTTTGTCAAAAAATTTGATTTCTTTTCAAAAACGGAGAAGCAAATTTAGGTTGGAAAAGTTTGAAGAGAGGAAAAATTGCAAATTAATATTGTGAAAAAAAACACGAAAAATTCCAGGAGCAGTAACAATTTCTACAGGAGCACCTACAGCCAGTTCTACAAGAAGGGCGGTGAGCTGCCTTTTTTAGAAGAAAACATGGGTTTTTGCAAAATTTCTAGCTTCAGGAGGTAGGCTCCATGCATACCCACCTTGATTATCAATATTTGGAAGGAATGATATCATTTTAAGGAAGGATTAAACCTAAAAAAGAAGAGTAATTGCATTTAAAATTTCTGCCTATTTTTTTTCTTTTTTTTAAGAACAAGAAGAAAACAAATAGTTTTGTCTATTGCATGTTTCTGCAAAAGAAATGATGCAATTTTAGGGAAGGATTAAGCTTTAAGAAGGGAGAAATTGCATTAAAAAGAAAGTTGCTTGTTTTGTAGAAAACCACAATTTTCCCCTGTTTTCTTCAAAATTATTGTCTCCATCCCTACATTTGGTGTTCAGAAGGAGTATAAGCACAATGACAAAAGGATTCATATACTCCAGATTAAGTTTAAGACCGGGAGTCCAGATTAGTTAGCCCACAATGGACTCATCAAACTATTGGTGGAAGATGCTTAAAACACCTACACTATCCCCATATCTTGGGAAATCTTCAGATTTGGCTGAAAACATTACCCCATCCAGTAGTGAGGAGGGAGAAGACACTGAAGGGGGTGAGAAAACCAATGGTGAAGGAACATAATACATTCAAGCACAGAAAGAACAAAAAGGAAAAGGGGAAATGGGCTAGATTGTTGAGCCTAAAATAGAGGAAGAAACAACAACGAAAACACCAAGGGAAAAGAGGATGTAAAGTAGGACAAAGAAGGCTGAAAAAGCCCAAAGGAAGGCTACCACAGCCAAGTAGGCACACAAAAACAAAAGGAAAGGACACACCCTGAGATCTCAGCAACACACACAGAAACAGTTGACACGGGGATTTCTACAGGAAGCAAGGAAAAAGAACAGCAAGAGGACAAATCACCTGAGATATTGGCAAGGGAGGCAGCAGTTGTGCTTTCTGCATTAAGTACACCTAAAAAACAAAGAAAAAAGAAAAATGCAGGCATCCATGTATTTCAAGGCCAGGAAAAGCACAAGAACTCAAGCAAGCAGAGTAAGAGGAGCAATGGAAGGACATGTAAAAGAAGGAAAAATTTTATGGCACACATGAGAAGGCCACATCAGAAGCTTGGGATGATCAGGAGTCCACTAGGGCCATCAAATATGAAGAGATAGATTAGTGGCTCAGAGGATGAGCAACACTTTCAGTAGGGGGTGATGATGAGCCCCAAAAATGGGTAATTATATCGGCTCATTTATTCTCCTAATTCAACTTAATCCACCATTCTTGTTATTTTATTGCATGTTTTTTATTATATTTATGCTAATAGAGTGAATTGGGTTAGTCATTATGACAACAAGTCTAATGTGTGCTTTATGCAGATTTTTGGTCAATTTTGAGACAAAATCAAAGATTTAAATGAGCACTTGGTAGCCAAATTCATGGAAGAACAAGGGAGAGGATTTGTAGGAAGGTGTCCCCTTTATTTATGAGCCCTTACCTCCAATTCTCCATCAAAAACTTGAAGCACAAGGGGCAGCCAAGAAAGTCAAGTAGGATTGTTGTTAATTGCAAGTTTTGGCAGTCGAGTCCCTAAAGTTTACGAGGACTGTTGGGGTCATCAATTGTATAAATAAGAAGGCTTAGGGCCTCATTGGAGTTATTCAATTTGTATTCAGTTTGTAGTTAGTTGTTAGTTGGTTTTTAGGAAGGAGTTGGTCATATGTTAGTAATATTCTAGTCAGTAGGTTAGCTCTGCATTTCAACACATTTTCAAGCTTTTTCTTGTAGATAGGTTTTGGGATGTAACTATCCTTTTGATCAATAAATATGAATCCACCTTTGCACCAGCTCTAATCTTCCTTAGGAGGCTGTAGCTCTTGGGGTTGGGCCCAATCCAAGTGCCCAATACCTCCTTTTTGTACTTTTATGTGTCCTTGCTGCATTCTTAGAATAAAATCTGTTATTTAGGTTAAAATCTTGTTTTGTTACTTAGGTTGTTTTTTATGATTAAAATAGCTTTTCATGCTTCAGGTTGATTTGACAGTTTGAGTATAGAAAATATCTTCAGAAAAGGCCATCTGGCAACCCTTGATCTCACCTCTCCCTCCTTGGGACCATGAGATGAGACCAAGGCATACTTGCTACCACAAAAACACTGTTTTTGCCTCTTCATGCAATTGCTAGTGTTATATTTTTAGTTAGGAAAGTTGATACCAGTTGTACTTGCATGTTTAGGATCTGTTCTTGCTTAGTTTCCATAGTTATCTTGGATGATTTTTTGGTTTGTAGGTCAAAGTAGGTCAAAATAGCTAGATCTCTGATTTTTCTAGTCTTTCTTCGATGCGTTCTAAGAAATAGTGTACAAAGCATCTGTAATACCTCCCTGCCTATCTTTCCTCCATCATACCACCTACTCCAACCCCCTAACCCAGAATCCTTCCCTTCATTTTCCAAATTTCCTTCCTTTGCCCTAATTTCTACATTCTTGTGCATCATTGCTCCCTCCATCCTCAAACAAATCCAATCACCTTCATCATTCTTTAGCCTCATTTACCAGGTCCTAGACCCCTTAACATCCTTATCTATCCTTCATTTCCAGTTTTCCACCGTTTTTCCTCCATCAACCCTTCAAAATTTCCTTTTAGAACATCCTGTAGAAGCTACAGTACATCCTATAGAACCCTTGCAGAGTTCCTGTAGAATCTCAGGAAAGCGGTTTCTTGAGATCCGAACACTACGAAACTCTCCCAGAGGGTGCTAAGGACCCCTTAGGCCCTCTTCTCACCTTCTCAACCTTTCGCAAGAGCCTACTCCATTTCCTTTCATCAAAAACCTCTGCACAGTAAAAAACAGTTAAAACACATGCATTCTGTAAAATTACTCAAAAATACAAAAGGATGTTTTTTTTCCAGATTTTATGGTAGAAGTAGCTTAGTCACATGCATTTTACCTTTCTAAAAGTCAATGGCATCCATTTCCACCGCTTTCATCCCTTTTCTTGCACGAGTAGGGTTAGTTAATAAGACTAGGGTTGGCTAGGGTTTGCATTTCCTTTCAGCTTTCAGCTTCTTTCCGCAAGTAGACTAGCCTATTTTGACTTATTCTTTGTCTATCATAGTTAAAAGTTTCTTCTAAGAGCTCTTAGAAGTTGGCTTAAGCTCCTAGCAGACTTGTGCCAGCTGATCAAGTGAAAGGCGCGGCAAGAGCTAGTACTTGTGCATATAGCACCATCGCTTCCAAGTTTGTTACGAACTACTGGGTTGATAAAAGTAAAGAAGGGAGTCCCAGGAGTTGCAGCATTATTCCTGCAATACTAGGGCTCACCAGGTATCCTAGAGAATACCTAGTAGGTGACATCCCATGCCAGTATCAATGGCACACAGTGGTGTATCAAACCATATTTTCCAACTACTGACTCCTGTAGTATGAGGAATAATGTGCTATTATGAGCACCATGCCGAGTGGTCCATAGGATTATCATTTTACATTTTTGAGGCCTGTGAGCCATGGATGTACTTGAACACATATATTATTTTTTGGGGTTTTGATGTATGACACTCAAACATTATCGACATATATATACATGTTATATTTTGTACTTACTATGGTACAAATGTTTGGCTTTTTTCACATATTTCACAAATGTCTATCCAACACATAATTAGCTAATGCATCTATTAATGTATTCATATGTCTAGGAATATGATGATATGTAATGTGATAAAAATTTCTCTCCAATAGATGAATACATAGATACATTATCAATATCTAAGGATTTTTGATGGAATATTGTCTGTTGTGTTGAAGCACAACAAGTTGTGAATCAAGGTTGACAACCAATTCCTGAATGTTAAGAGCAATAGCTTCCAATAACAATTTGGTAACTACACTACACTCAGCAATGCTATTAGTTGTTTGACCTAAAAAAATACCTTGAAGATCAATCAACTCACCATGGGGGTCATAAATGGCCCATGTCGCGGACGATAGATTCTGGATACAACCGCAAACACCATCAACGAAACCGATGTCAGGAGTCACAGACATCTACAAAGCAAGTGATGACATAATAAGAAGGAAATTGGTTGGAAAAACAACATACCAAACCACACTGCAAAAAAATTAATAACACACTATTGTACAAAAGAGTTAGCCATGCAATATGACTCAAGCATAGTAATTTTTGAAATAAAGCCCATTATAGTGCTTGTCTAAGGGATTGCCATCATAATCATTAAACTCATAGGCCCCTTTCTGTAACACACGTTTAACAATGTAGGGCCCATACCACATCGGTTAGAACTTACTTTCCCCTAGCTTATCATTAGCATGATCACACAGTAAAACCAAATCATCCTCAGAAAAAGCACATTGAGAGACCAACTGGTCAAAATGGAACTTAACCTACTTTTTATGTACTTCAATGACTAAAGTAGCAAGACAGCGAGTCTCATCTAATCACTCTAAATATAAGAGGTGCTCTTCTTGAGGCGAGATCTTAGGGGGAAGTTCGAAAGCTAGCTTGAGTGAGGGAATTTCACATTCAATTGGTAAAGTTGCTTCCAGACCATAGACTAGCTGGAAAGGTGTGAATCCAATTATGTCTTTGGTCACAGTTCGGTAAGCCCACAGAGCTGAAAATAGCATGAGATCCCAATTTGAAATGTGTATCCCAATGGTGCACTGAAGCATCGTAATCAAGACTTCGTTCATAGTTTCAACTTGGTTGTTGGACTGAGGGTAATACAGGGCTAAGCCATCGCAGTGCAAGCCAAACGTTGAAGTCAGCTCAGCCATCATGTAATCTCAGGAATGGGAGCCCAGATATGGACATTTTCAATGATACCAGGCTTGACAGAACTATAAATCAGCATCATCTGGGTAATGTTACCCATGTTCCCTTCCAACTAGACTTCATGACTCATGATCAACATCTGAAGTGGTAGGGTCAGGAACTAGAAAGAGAACTTCTCAAGACAAGTAGACATAAGCGCTAGGCTAGGCAAGAACGAGGAACGATGATGAGTGTTGTTCCATGGTACTTCCTCCAGAGACATAACTTCCATGATGCTCTTGTCAGAAAGAAAATTCTTGGAAAAGGAATCGGGAGATTCCAAAGAACCAAGCCACAAGGATTGAGAAAACATGTCGAGAGATGCACTCAAAACAAAATGATCAAAGGATACCGAAGGCAAAGCCAAAACAATATCCACATAAGTAATTTCGGTAAGGCTTACTAGCATAACCTTTCCCCATGTGCCAACAAGATCCATTGAGGGAATGACCCAAGGATTAGACTTGATTGAGATCATGTTGACAGAGGCAACATGTAGAGGTGGGAGCGGAAAAATGCCCATCAAGGCGGGATCTTTAAAAAGTCCTACTCCCACACTCTCATAAGGAGCACCCGTGTGCCTAACATAAGGAACATTGCCATCTGAGGAGGAAGAGGGAAACAAGGATAGTTGGTTGACTGTGACTATCTTCCCTCAATGGGAAAAATGAATCACGTGGAAAAGGGAGGCGACTACATCATGCATAGCATGGGTCCAACTCTATCTGAGTAGAACAATATTCCCCTCCAAAGTAATGGAAAGGTTAGGGAGAACACTGAATGGTCGCAAATTGCATCCATCAAAAGCTTCCAAAGTATTAGTGGATTGGTTCAGAGTAGGAGAACCAATTTCCTTCCAACAAGTGGTAGACATGATGCAGGTAGAACCACCTTCATCGATCATGGTCATATGAATGGTTTTCTCATTTATGATTACCTAAATGAGAAAGGAAATCTGATGAGGTAAACATGAAATGTGGTCTTCTAGATCAAAACAAATTATATTAGAGTCAGTTGGATGAATACCTCCAATAGCTGGCAGTAATGATTTCTGCTTAGAAGGAGAGCTTTGAAGGACCTCGAGAGCAGACATAGCTAATGGCACTTGAGAAAAATCCTCAACAATGTTATAATGTTGATTGGCTCGAGTGTTTGAATTGTACGAGGACATTGGCAGCATACCTCAAGAAGGTGGTCAAATGGCGGAATCAAGACTAGGTCGCTCTATATGGAGGCGACTAGAACTTGACAGGATGGAAGAAGAAGGGGTACCTTCTTTCTCTTTCCTTTCTGTTAGTGTAGGTGTTTGATAATATTTTGATTTGGTAGCCACATTGATAGGCACAGTCGTCATGAACACTTCCGAGCCTGAAGAAGCAGATGATTGGGTTGGTATACCATTTGGGCTACTAGGATTGAAAGGGCTCTTTCAGGACAATTGGGGCCCCTTTGAGAAAATGAATAACTTTGGATTCTCTGGGACGATATTTATTATAGTGATCCTCCTCACAGATGAGACATGGATAGTTAGGCTTCTATTGAGAAGCATCACCAACATATGACTTAGGAGGGCCCTGTTTTGGGGCATCGAATTTAACTTTTCCTCTACATTTCTTCTTACCTTTAGAGGATTTGTCTGTTGTCGTAGACTGGACAACGTGAACCTCTGAGGATTTACCAAGACTGGGTGAATTGTGGGAGAAAACACTGGAAGAAGTGTTGGAGACCGACTTCTATTTGGAAGAAGATTTTGTGGGGGTCTCAGCCACTAAAAAAATTACTCCATCAATAGGAGGTGTATCTAGAGACTTGGATGTCGCCAGATCAGATGATGGTCTAGGTGTATCGGGTAACATATCATATAACGTGCCAGATTGTGAATAGACGAGGTCTAAATACTTGCCATGTGCAATGGCTTGTTCCTCAGTGACACATCCACCCCTAGCACTGTCCTTAGCAATTTTGCTTACAAATGATTTGGTGAAAGATTTGGTCAACAACTAATCAACAATCTCAAACCTTATCAAGCGAAGTTGACATCTACATTCATGGATGTGATCGGAGATGTGGGTCACATTGTCTTACTTGAGTGACATAAGGAGATGGGTACCAGTTTCATAACGAACCGGCAACTGGAAATGTGTGAGAAATGTCATGGCAAGTGTTAAAGTCATGATAGGTACTTTGAAGTAGTTCAATGTACCACTTGGCTGTAACACTTGTGAGAGTTCATTGGAAAAGTTGGAGATGAATGGAATCATCAACATAGGAATTCGAGGAGCACCAGAGGTGATATGTCATCACATGGGCTTGTGGATCCTCTTTCACTTTTCCTTCAAACTTAAGACAATCACTCATGATCTTGGATAGAACTGGAGGCCAGTATGCCAAATGAAGAATACGATCATTCGTGAGTCTAGACACATCTGAAAACTACAATGTGGCAAAGAACAAGAATTGGGGATTAAAAGGCATTTGAGGCCTACAAGCGGACCCAGCTTGTGGAACCCATCACTACTAGTAAGGATTTTGTCCCCATAGTGGAGGATTTTGTCCATATGGCATTTGATTTTTCTCCCACTATAAGTTACCTTGCTCGTAAGGAGGATTCAGGCCCTGAAATCTTTGAAATTGTCCAGCCATAGGTTGCTAATAAGCAATATATGGGTTAAAAGGTCGTTAAGCCTATTGACCTTGGACATATGGATGTTGCACCTACTGCTCCTGGGCATAAGGGTGTTGAACCTGTTGCCCTGGGGCAAAAGGGTTTTGGACCTACTTCCCTTGGACATAAGGATTCTGAGTCTGTTGCCCTTAGACATAATAATTTTGGGCCTACTATTACAGAACTTGACCCTGATCTTTCCCTTGCAAAGGTTGACCCTGTTGATATAGTATAAGGGTTGTTTTTGCCCAGGACGACCTTATTGCTGCAAGGGATGACCTTGCGGCTGTACGGGTTGTTCCTACAGCTGCAAAGGTTGACCTTAAGAGGACATAGTCAGGAGGTTTGTTGAACATACTGCATCTGTGCCTACAAGGTTTGTTGCGACTATTGCAAGGGTTGACCTTGTGATTGTTGCAGTAGTCCTTACTATTGCAGTATTTACCCTTGTTGTTGCATGGATGACCCTTGCTGCTACGAAGGAATCCCTTCTTGCTATAAAAGTTGTCCCTGTTGTTGCAAGGGTACTTGGATAGTTCCTAGAGTGATGCCTTCAAAGTTCCCGAACTGGATCTGGCCTTATCCACTAGGCGCAATGAACAGATTGGGCTAAATAGGAGGTCCAGCTTGAGGGACATAAGGTGGATTTACCATTGCTTGTGAACCATATGGAACGTAAGGAGGCTGGTTTTGAACCTGAGCCACATAAGGCTACTAGATATTGGACATTACTTGACCCAGACAAACCAAAAAGGTTCGTCTGTTGGTACTAGACATTGGTCGATCCAATAGGACCAACAAGGTTTGGAATGGTACCAAAAAAGGGTTAGTTCATCCCAACCATGTGAATCTATGGGCCACTCACATTGGTTGTGCTAGAAATCATAGAAGCATTCATATTCCCCTCCCCCCCCCCAAGGTAGTAGCACAACCTATCCACTTACTGGAGGGATCAAAGAACTAAAAGAGACATGACTCAAGATCATCGATTCAACCAGATGGGTTACTTGGACCAACAAAACAAGAGGATTCAAAATAGTGGGTTGCACTGGAACTGAAGCAACTACAGAATTCACAATCGGCTAAGAGGTCAGGTTCGGGATGAATGAACCTGAGGTAGGCATAGCGCCAGACAATCAAATGCACTTCAAGTAGTCCTTTCAATAGTAAAGAGAATTCATTTATTTTCAAATGCAAATGATGATGAAACCCTAGTCTTCAATGATGCTAGATAATGTAACATATTGATTTAGCAAACTAGAATTATGTAGTTTTCAAGGAAATGATAAAATAAATCTTTCACAAACACTTCAATGAAAATTCTTCAAAACAATCAAGCTCAATAAAAGAAAAACACAAAACAGAATTCCTTACAAGCCAATGATGAAACGATTCAATCAAGGACAAGATGAGCAATGTAATCTATGCCTGAAAAGTGATGCTTAAACAACAAATGAAACTTTTCAAACTTGTCTAATTGAAACCAAAGCAATAAAATGAATAAAAAGAAAAATGAAAGGAGAATTTAACCAGCAACTTGACTTGCTGAGCACAGAAACAAATGAATAGACGATGATCTAGATGCCCTAGGGCTTCAACCCATCCAAAGGCTAAAAAATCAATTAAAGAGAAAGCAAACCAAACAAGCACACAAACCAGGCTAATGAAGCTTTCCAGTCAAGGAAAACACAAGAAAAACAAGCTAAGAGGTAGAAATTAAGAAGGCAAGACACATTGGTTATGATCTAGGGGAAACTTTGATCTTCACCTACAAGAATCGGTGCAACATCCTAACTGACAACAAGTGCCACAAGGGGGTCAACAAAACTATTTTAAAGAAACTCGTGCTAATGGGTGAGATTGTTTTAAAAAAAAATGTGATGACCGAGGATTTCGAGGAAACAAATAAAAAATTTCAAGCTAAAACAAAACCTGCCATTGTAAATTTCGGGCTCAAAGTAGTAAACTAGGCAAAGCAGAGAAAAGTAAAGGGAAAATGTGATACTAGAAAAGTTCACACAAAACCATGAAATGAAAATAAATCAAAGAGGAGGATTGGATCCCCAGTATGATCACCACTTTGTGGTGCAGGTGAATTCTCAACGTAGACAAAGACAATTCCTCTAGCCCTAGAGAGCGGCTCTAGCCACAAACAAACAATCTATGGAAACCTTGCTTAAGCTATAATCAAATAAGAGGTCCTACCTCTTAGAATGCTATTCCGCTTGGTGATGATCCTACTTACTTACTTAAACTATCTTTCATTTCCTTCCTTGAAATACCTGAAAAAAAGCAAAAAACAACAACAACAGACATGATAACATACAAATTACATTCAACCTAGTTAAAAGGTCAAGCAATATTAATCCATCAAATGTAACATGACATTTAATGTAGGAAATCAATCAATAGTTGTATTCATATAAGTTCAGAAAGAGATTACAACCAATGCCTTGACGTTGTTGGTCTTCTTTGGCATATCTAGGTTCCCACACCTATGCTAGCATCTCATGTTTAGCCCCAACAATCAAATTTTTAAGGCTTCTTCCCTTCAGTTGCAAACCAAACAAAACAAACTATTCTCCCTCCACAAACATTAACTAGAAGGCTACAAGCTATGATATCTTGTTGGTTATTCAACATCCAGAAATACTAAGATTGAAACTAGCTTAGCTTAGAAAAGGAGGGGTTTTTATACCTAGGATGGAGGGGAGATGGCTCCTCTTCTCATGGGAGAGGTCTTTTCTCTTGGGATTGTTCCATATTAATAAGGGAAAGGAGCCCAAACTAACTTCCTCAGCTCCATCCAGCCCAACCATTTACCAGACTTATGTTACAAAGCTTCTAGACCTGGAAGCTTCAACTCCATATTTAAAAAACTTGCCAAAAGAGGATTGATGCAATTGAAAAAAGGCTCATTTGCATCGTACGTTGCTAGTACTGGTTTTAATCTCTAAAAATCAGCATGTGGAGAGAATGGGTCATTAGCGCCAGTCTTGTAAAATGGGGTAAAAGGAAGATTATTGGGAAATGATACAAAAGAGAATTGTTCTGCTCATGAAGAGGGACATAATGGGAGTTTATTCATGATGGGAAATCATGTAGGTTCACTGTAGCAGTCCTCTAGGATCGTGGAATGGGGAGTACAAATATAGTGACAAAATGTTGTGTAACAAGCTATGGAACAAAATTATTGCAACAGAATCGAATGTCTCTTCCTCCTAGTGGCCCGCTTATAACATAACTCGATAGGCTACTAGTGGTTAATATTGGCTACATAAAATCTTAACTAAAGTTACAAAATAGACTCTTCTATAGTATTTTACATCAAAAACATGTGGCTATCCTCTTTTTCATGAATAATGGGGGCTGACCTGTCATCCTCCTGAACTATAGGTATGAAAATATGAAGGTCAACTTCTGAGTGGCATAACTTTTGCATACGGACTTCGATTGATGTGATTCTTGAACACTTGGAAATCTATGTGTGTGTAGAATAGCATGTAAATCTGTTGCACTAAATGAACAAAGTTTTACCACTAAAAACATCTTTTGATGCCTCAAAATACTCCTAGAATGTTTTTAGACCCTGTTTAGCCAAAATTGGTCTCGTCGATAAAAACAGTCCCCTGAGTTGATTCCTCTACTTTTTCCACTCCAAATGCATTGAGATGGATTAAAAACAATATAATGATCCAATTCGGATCACACTTCCCCATTTTAGGAGGATGTTTGTCCCAAAAATATTTTATTGAATGAGGTGAGGAAGTTTTTCCTCCACCTTCTCTCTTCTGTGCCATTTTGCTTTGCCTGTAAGTTGTCCCTTCAACCCAATCTGCCAAGGTCTTGTTTCCCTTGTCTTAAATTTTCGGAGCTCTTTTGCAAAGTGATATCTTCTATAACCTTTTCATAAGCATTTAGTGTCAAATTCTCCACAGAGGGTAGGACCTGTTCCACTTCCTAATCTAGCATGGAAGTCTCATAGAGTTTCAAATTCTCTACATTTACAATTGAGTAAATGCACATATATGGTGGTAAACTAAGTCAATAGGCATTATCACCCACCTTTTCTAGTATCTCAAAGAGACTATACCTTAGAGCCTTCATTTTCTTACCAAGTCCCTATAGCCTCTCCTTTTTCAACTATAGCCATACTCTTTCTCCCACCTTGAATGATTTCTCTATTCTATGTTGATCGTGCCTAGCCTTATACTTCACTTGCAACTTTTCTAGTGTTTCTTGTACCTATAGATATATTTGCCTGACCTTCTCTATAAAATTTTTAGCCCTCAAAGCATCTCATGTAATGTCTTCCTTCACTCCTCCTTACTACCCATATGTAGTAGCTACACCAAGAGCCACCATGACAATAGAAGCAGAGATGGGGATAGTGTCTTCCTTTACTCCTCCTTAGTACCCATATGCAATATCCAAAGGTGAAGGTGGAAAATATCCAAAACAAGTTTCAAATGAGGACTTTCCTGCAGAAGTGTGGACTGCTATGTTATAATAATGTTGTATATATACCATATTTTTATCATAAGTCTTTGGATACTTCTAATTGTAACCCCTGAGAAGCTGCACCAAAGTCCTATTGACTACTTTTCTTTACCCATCTTTCTGTGGTTGGAATGTTATAGATCCCTTCAACATCATGTCCATCCTTTCCCACAATGTAGTCCAAAATGTACTATGAAATATTGTATCCCTGTCTGAAATGATGCTCCTTGGTGTCCCAAAGTGTACCCATACTTGTCTAAAGAACAAGTTGGTTGCTTCTTCTCTATTGATGGTCTTTTTATAGGGTATCAGAATACACATCTTACTGAACCTGTCAACTACCACGCACAGGTACCATGTACCATTGATTTTCCTGTCCTTCCGCATATAAAGCTATCCCACATCTTTCTGGTTGCGGTTCCTTCATTCTCCATGTTTTGGCACTTGAGGTTTGTTCCTTCTGAGTTGTCTTCCAAAACCTGCTCCTGCATTCAGAATCTTCATGACCAAAATTATTACAAATGGAACATTCAATTTCATTTTCAAAGGGCGGAAAAGTTCTTATAGGTCCTCTTCGTGATTGCAGGCATACTTCTTTGTTTTTGAGCTTCTCTAGTCATGATTGTCTTATAGGCAACACATTGAGCTGCTTTGTGACCAAAGTTATGGAAAGAGAAACATTGGCCATTAAAGAAATTCCTGCGATTATCGTCCAACCGATTGTAGTTTCTACTGACATCCCATTCTTGAAGAAAATTGGGAAGATTTTACCTGTGGCTGGTTTGTAGCTTCTGTTTGTCCTTAAGGTAGCATGCCCCTGATTTTCTTGATAGTCTTTGTTTGTTTATTAACACTGTCCTTGATTTACCTGATGATTTCTATTAGGCCTTTTCTCACTCCTTCTTGCTACATCAAGATAACTTTTGGAGGTGGAAGCTTGAGATGCTTCTCCATTATACCCCAGACCTGTCTTGATTAGAGGGGAATGCTGCACATTGATAATCTCATCCAGAGTTTCAGATCCTTTAACAAATTTGAGATTAAGGACCTTTGTTTTCTCAATTTCTTTTCTAAGGCCAACAATTTCACATTCTAACTTCTCAGGAGATTTTTCCTTTTCATCAAGTTGACATTGCAAAGTATCAATGATCACATTCCTTTCTTCTAAACATGTTTTGAGTCTGGAAATCTCTTCATAAAAACCATCTACATCTATAGCATTCATGTAATCATCATCTTCAAAGGCCATTAAGAGTTTATAGTGATTACCTCATTCATCTTCATCGCTATTTGATAGTCCATCACTATCTTCATGAGTGTAATAGCTTTTCTTATTTGAATTTTGTTTCTTGTTCCATCTAACAGGTTCCTTCCCCTTGTAAATCTTATCCTTATGACGACATTTTGCAGCATAGTGACCTACTCTTCCACAAGCAAAACATTTGAAAAGTAACTTACCTCTGAATTTTCCAGTACCCCGTTGAATATTTCTGACAAAATTTGATTCTTCTTCTTCTTCTGACACGTGTCCTGACTCATAGTACTCTCCTTTGCCTGAAGCCTTGAAGGCAGCTACTCTCCTGTCTAACGGACCTCCTTTCCTCATTTCATAAGCAGTTATAATTTCGTGCAGCTGAGACATTTTAAAGTTTTGTAGATTCTCCTTTTTTTCTTGTTGGGCTAATTTATTGACTAAATTAACACAAGTATTTAATTATCAATCCGGGTTTGTAAAACTTGGAGGCAAATCCACTGTATATGGACATCAGCTATAATCAAGTTTAGAAGATAAAATTTTGAGTTTTAAAGAAGTACATATTACAAACATAGCCTACATTAATAATTTCAATTCACCTTGCAATGAAGGAAAGCTGAAATGGCTCTTAACTTAAGAGGTCCAATTCTTCCTCAATTATTACTTGATGAATATAAATTAGAAACTACGAGCTCTCAATAGCTTAAGATGGACAAATCATCAATGAAGGGAGGCTCTTAACCTTAAGAGACCTTTGGTATTTCCCATCATGATTCATTCACCATAATGCTATCAATTGAAGATTGAAAATTCATAAGAAAAACTGTTTGCATGTAATCAAGGAAAACCTAGTTTCAATCCACCAATTTAACAGGAGGAGTGTTTAACTTGAACACCTTGTTATTCCATCTTACTAAAGTGGTGAAGAAACTAAGATTCAATAAAATAAATCATCACACATCAACCATAAACCAATCTGGAGCAAAGCACATAAACAAGTTCTAAAATAACCAACTTATAGAAAATTAAACTATTCTAACAAAGAAGTGTACTTAGCTTGGAGTGGGGGCCCTCCACCCTTGCCTTGCACACTTGAAGAAATCTCAGCTACAACAACTTCAGTAGATCAACCAAGCATGAACAACAAATTGGAATGAAACAAGTTCTTCAAATTAGCTCCCAACTCCAGTTATACAAAAGTTACATACAAATTCCATTCCTCCCAAAAGCCATCAAAGTCTTGGCTTTAAATAGAGGTTTAATGAAACAAACTAATCTATATTATCTCTAACACTCATATCTACTAATATCCACCTATCTAAGTCGAACTCATCCAATTCATCCCAAGAAATATGGTCAATCCCATAAAATCTCAAAACTGCCCTATTTCCTAGGGATTTTCTGAGTGACTAGTCATGTTTGACCAGCCTTGACCGGGCCTAATAAAGCTTGTTATGGCTGAACCAAGTGGATTTAGATTAGTCCTAGTTCCCAAGCTATCCATCCATGCATCAAACTCGAGCCCAAGTGTCTTGCAAATATGTCATCCACATAGCTATTACGGGAATTTCTGATTCAGTCCAAAATTGCACTTGAAACTCAATTTTCATAAAAACTTTTAGAAGTTGCAAAATTAAAATTAAACACCTGAATATGCATAAAATACATCAAAATGAGATGGATGTGATGGAAAATTGATGGAAAATATAAGGATTAAGTAGGTTTCCCTAAGCAAAAGTAGACCAAAACTGAGGGCCAACATCTCCCCCTTGCTGATCTTCAAGCATGTCCTCATGCTTGCTTCTGCTTTTTGACCTTTTACTTCTTTATGCTGACTGATCTGCTGATGTACCTGTGGCTCTGTCCCATTGAAGATGAATTTACCTGTAAAAAGGATATCTATGCTCTCATGTACTTCTTCTCTTTTCTTGTGGATGACATTCCTTACCAATATATCATTCTGGATGAGCAGCTTCAGATGACAAATAAATGAATTTTGCAATACATTCTGACACAGGATTCATGTCCCTCTCAAATCAACAATTTTACTCAAAGCATTCAATATCCAGTTTGCCTTACATTTCCCTAGGTGAAGCAATTTTTTTTTTTATGTCTAGGCATTCACTTTCAATTTAGCCACTGATTTACCCATGCAATCTGCAAAATATGGGTTGGAAGAACCATAAAAATATCCCAAACAAAAATGAATTTGAGAAAACTGCCCGCATTGAGCCTAATTAGGCTCGTTCTGAAGAAAACCCATGTTTTCATTTTTCAAATTTCATTCTAGTTTGCTTCAGAAAAACAACGAAAAATAATGGCTTCTTAGAAATTTCGATTTTTTTAGAAGATATGGTCTCTGATTCCTTATCTGTGACCTCCACTGGCAGTTTCCTTCTATCTTTGACTGCACAAGTGTTTGCTGCTTCTTGAGAAATCAAAATCTTAGAGGAAATTGATTTTTTTCTTTACTAGCAATCCATCTCTAGTAATGAAATCAATTTTCCTTTGCCTTAAATTTATGTATTCTCTCTATTTATCCATGGATATATCATGACAAATGGCTTACTTGGTCTTTGAATTTTTATTTTTTTTTTCTTCTTTTGAAAACATCTTCATTCTTCCTCTGTTCTGGTTTTAAAAGGGAGTCCTCTGCGTTTTTTAAAAAAAAAATCTGATCTCGAAGAATTTCACTGTGTTAGAGATCAACAAAAAAAAATATTAGCACTGTTCCATTGCTCAGAAACTCATGTTTTAATTCCTGCCTTCTGAAGCTCTGTTTTGAGAAAAATGTGCCCACCGTGTCAGAGAAAAAAATGATATAAAAGTTGCACTCATTATGCTTAGAAAATGCTCACCGTGTATATAAGAGAACTCTCATATTGCCCGAGGACCAATATCAAACACTACATCAACATATGACAGTTAATGTAATTTTGGCTGTGTATTCAAATCTAAATCCAAATCTTCAAACATAAGCGCACACGTTGTTTTTTAAAAGACCCATTCCTTCATTCATCAACGCTAAAACTTTACTATTCCAATGACCAATATAAACCCCTGCTTTATTTGTGTATTAAAAAACACGTAATACAGACCCAAGTATTTTGTTTTATTTACGCATTTTCATGCATCAAACTAGGATTTGATAGAACTGCGTGATTGTATGAACAGGTGTAAGTAACTGCCTATTTTACACAAGTTACGTGCTCCATTTTTATTCAAAAACCTTAGTTTATGCAATTAATACTTTATCTCAACAGACCCTTTATCAGCCATGCATGACCGTTTATTCTTAATTCCATTAACTTCACTATTTGTTTATCTAAACTTTGCATTGATAACCTCCTGGAATCATGGTGATTTTTGGTGTTTACCTGGCAACTTGCTCGGGTTGTTTTAATGGCATGCCACATTAACCATATTTCCTCAATCTTCGCTTCAACGCCTTAGCATGCTAGCTGGTGGCATAAATAAATTTTAAATAAATGACAGACAGATCTTAACAAAGATTTCAGCAATCATGATCCCGATTTTACCTCTGTGATCTGAAGCAAATCAAATCTAGTCTTATCTGAAGTTTCCATGAGATTCTGGGCAACCAACTGGAGCTATTTACCCACGGGCTTAGCTATTTTTCCTTACCTTCTCTGTCAAAACGTTTTTAACGCTCTGTCAATTGTATGCTAATGGCATCTCCCGTTTTCCCAGGCCTCTCAATGGCTGTGATGGCAAAGATGATTTACGGTTTTGAGGTTTCTGGCTTCAAAGATGGCGGAGCTCTCTCTGTTAAATGCACAGGGTTTTTCCTTTGCTGTTTCAAAACGTTTTTACCATGTCACTGTTTTATTGACTGTAGCTGACCGGAATGCTATAGCTGACTGGAATGTTGTTGTTTGCTTGTGGCTCTTTCGCTGTGTTTTTTTTTAAAACGTTTTTACTATGCAACATGGTTTTTTCTGTGTTTTTTTTAAAAACGTTTTGACCCATTTCCTATACGACACTTCACATTGCTTGATCATACTTAAAAAAACGTTTTTGACCATTTCACTGTCATCTGGTACGCCATGCATAACCATCAAACTGATAATTGGAACCGTGTTTAAATTTTTTTCATTGTTAAATATTTTCATTGTGCTATATGAATGCAAGTGGCTACACATTTCTCCACACAGGGTTTCTTTCTGCGTTTATTAGGCAGTCTGCTTGGTATTTTTCTTCTTTCGTCAGCTCACATATCCTTCTACAGCCTAGAGTATCGTCTACAGCTAATCAGCATTACTCACATCATTTCATAACTGCTTAATTTTTTTAAAATTTCAGAACTACAAACTTTTTGAAAACTTGACCATGATATTGAGGCTGCTGTAATAGAATTGTTTATGCCATGTTGTCACCACCATCTCATATTTGAATTCATCTTTGAAGCCATCCTTCTTTTCTGTCAAAAAAAATGCGTTTAGCAACCAGGAAAATAGTTTTGAATAGATTTTGAAATTTTTTCACATGCAGTGATGTCTTTCACTTGCATACTTGTGGTTGCTTATGTTTCACTACATTCTTGTCATTTCATTTTCCATCCTTATTACGCTGCCCACATTATTTAACATTTCATTTTTCAATCATAACCACCCTCATTACGGTGCATGCCCATACTTTAATTTGTTTGCATCATAATTCCATGTCCTTCGTTGCATTCATAAGCAGGTTATACTGTTCACAACCCTTCCTTTCATTCTGTCATGATTGTCCTCCTGCATACTAACTTATTTTGCTGTGACTATCATATATACATTACCACGTACTCGGTTTGCAAACTCATTTGAATCATATGCCCTGCCTAATATCATTTCATCATGCAAGCTTTAAATGGTGTGCCTTCAATATGTTTCAATAATGTGCATATGCGCAACATGTATTCCCTTATATATATTTTTCACATATATTTCCTTTGCGCATGTATTTACTATTTATTGAAATGATCTTACCCTTTACCATATGTTTGATATCATTTCATAGTTCCATAAGGTTTGCCATCACATTGTATTCAATTTTCCATTATAACTTCACCTTATTGCATCATATCATTTCAATTTTGTTTGTTTGATATGCCATATGTATTGCAACGATTTCCTTAATTTTAAAATGACCATTTTTAGGTCATGTTTAAAATTGTTTCCATAGGACTAATGCTTGCTTTGTTTGTGCAGGTGCAACTTTTTTAATTCCTCACTTTGATCCATTTTGCTTTACGAAAAACTACTTAGGGTTAGGGTTTTGAAATGAATATGGAAATTATGAAGGGAATGTAGAATTATAAGGGTTATGGAATGAAAAATATGTACATATGTACATTGGATTAGGTGTAGAATATAGGATAATGGGCATAAAAGAATGGATATAGGATGAAGGTAAATGTAATGAATATAAAATATGCATTCAGGTATTAACTCAATTTTAACAAAGTCTAAAAATATCTACAAAAATTTGAATTTACAAGAGCAAAATTTTGTACTTACGATTCTTGTACTTCCCTGTAGTATTGGATGAATGTTGTTGTCCTTTAACAATATTGGATGAAGTTGTCTTGATCAAATATCGTAGATAGATAGAGCTTATTTATGCTTTCTGTTCTAGCATCCTTCATTGATTCTGGTCCATTGATTGTTGATGTCGTTCAGGTCCCTCTGCAATTGATTCATGATAACTCAGGTCCCCTCTGTCATGTATATTTTGATGTAATATATACATGTTTTTGCTAACATTTCAGGTCCCTCTGCAATTGATTTCAAAAATATTTCAGGTCCCAACTGCCAACAATACAAGTTCCATCGTCAATTCAACTGCACAACTAAGTTTCTTTTGCAAACCTTCCCCCCTTGCTGATGGGAAGACTTGTCCTCGAGTCTTGGTTATTTTGGAGGATGATTCCTGCAAACTCAAACTGAAGAAATGGTAAAACAAAATAGAGAATTCATATTGGCCAAACAAGTTGGTTTTCCGATATGAATTCGAGTTTGCATTGTGCCACTTCCGTGGATTTTCACAACCAAACTCCTTTATTATTTTTGATCTTTTTCTATTTTTTTTTTTTTTTGGGGGGGGGGAAGGTTGGAGGTGGGGTGTAATGGAGTAGGGAAGTATGAAAGCTTATGAAAATATGTTATATTGAAGTCATAATGTAGTAGTAAGTCTGGACTTCAACATGCTTGGTCATGGAGCTTAACATACAATATGGATGATGAACAATATGAATTCAAATCATGAACAAATGATGATGATCAAATCATCAACAATATGAATTCAATATGAAAGGCTTCTTTGAAGGTTGATGTGACTTGACATAGTACTGAACTTGACTGCTTCTTCTGATGATTAGCTTCATGTCTTTTTGCCTTGATCTCGATCATGTTGTAGGGTTTGTTGGTGTTGTTGGTCAACATTGAAGAGCAAGCTTCAAGAGTTTGAGTTTCATTGAATGAACTCAACATCAGGTGAATTTTCACTTTTCTTTGACTTGAAAATTTGTATTCATATTCTGGAATATGAGTTTGACTTTGACAATTTCTTCATTCATGGAATTCACTCCTTCATTCTTCCTATGACCTGTAAAAACATAGCACTTGCCTGCAATACAACATTAGATGATGGAGGAAGAGAGGTGTACAGTCTCTCTTCTTCCAATAAATATGTAAATCATTACAAGAATTTCTTAGAAAACAAGCCAAATATGATAGACAAACATAATGCATTTATTTACCCCTTTTGAGGAATGGTGGCCAGCCTAGACCTCCTAGCGGTAATTTGTTTACAAAATATTTGTTTGATATCCTATTAGAGTGATTCCAAATCCAACTTGAAGTGAATTCACATGGCTACCTCCTATATAAACAGGTTTTCAAAATGATTTAAAATGATATGGTAAAAATTATAAGGAGTGCCATGTTTGATAGAGCTTCTTGTTAATTTTTAACTAAACCAACAGTCACTATTTGAAGCGTAACTTCTTCGATAAAGATCGGATCAATGTGATTCAACTTGGATATTAAAGTAGATTAATTTTAATCTTTCCACTAGAAACATGTTTTAAAAATTCTTAGGCTTGATATCACAAAATTGGTGATGAACAGACTTAGGAGGCAGAGTTTTACTATACTGTTTTGAAGACATGCAGTCACTAAATGTGGCATAACTTTTTCATTTCACCTCCAAATGGGATGATTCAAATTGATTATTAAACTATACTTGAATATATATCTCCCATATAAACAGGTTATGAAAAGAATATGATTTGGTATTTCAAATATGCCAATGAACAGTCAAGACCTAGAATTGTCACCTTGCAGATTTTTCGACAAGCAGTTAGTATTTTAAGAATAACTTTTTCATAGGATACCTGATTGAAGTGATTCAAATTGATTTAGAAACTAGATTCCAAGGGCTATCTTCCCTATGAGTTTCAGATAAAAATGTTTCCATTAGACACTTCAAATATAAGCTGTACTAACTCTATCCTCAACATGTCACTTAAGACCTAGTTTTGATTTTGATCACATTTTTATTTGTAATATAAATTGAGAATTTCAAAATGGATTCCAAAACTAGATTTCAAGAGATATGTAAAAAACAACATGATTTCAAACTGATCCTATATGTTTACCCAAAATAGGCTTGTTCTTACTGCATTTTGCCATGTAGTCCTTTCAAATGAATATTAAATAATGATTTGAAGAAATTGTTTGAAACAAATTTATTATGGAAGTCTTATTGCAAATTCATTTGACTTGTTTATTTATTCTATTCTATCCTATTCTATTTTAGAAAAATAATTCATTCTCTCAAGTATAAGAGAATTTCCAGCGCATCCTTTTTCGTAACAAGATCATAAGTAAACTCAAATCCACATTTGAAAAATATACTTTAATGAATGTTTGGACATGACAATTTATTTGATCATAAAGACTTGATGAGAAAGAATGTTGAAGAATGGAGTAGTGTTGTGAGCTAATGACTAGTTGAAACCAAGTTTTAAGATGATCTTTGTCTGCTTGGTTCTCATTAATTGTCATAGCACAAAACTCTTCTTGTGGTACTTGTTCAAAATATTGTATGCACAAGGGATCGTGTGATATACTTGCTAGAAATTCTTTAATTTTTGGCTCTAATGTTTGATCTTCATTGCCCATGATCCATGATTCATTCACCTCCTCGCAAAGGTAGTTAGAAGAAAGTTCTAGATTCTCTTCCTGTGGATCATCTTCATGGATGTTTTGTTGCTCTTCTATCCTTTGACATAAAGATTGAACCCTAGTGAGCATTCTAAATTGAGGGCAAGGACTTGAAAATAGTTTTGTGGTAGCATACCCTCCTTCTCTAAATGATTTCTTTAACATCATTCTTTAGATCTTGTCTTGCAAATAGATTTTGTAGTTTTTTTTTTATTTTATGTTTTTGTTGGGGGGTTTGTTTTGGAAAATCTACTTCTAGGATCTCTATTTCTAAGCATAAAGAAACATAACTAAAAGAAATGCATACTAACTAGATTTTTAGTGCTTTTCTTTTATCTTCTGTTTGACTATGCTGATAATTACCTCCCCGGCAACGGCACCAAAATGTTGGGCTAATTTATTGACTAAATTAACACAAGTATTTAATTATCAATCCGGGTTTGTAAAACTTGGAGGCAAATCCACTGTATATGGACATCAGCTATAATCAAGTTTAGAAGATAAAATTTGGAGTTTTAAAGAAGTACATATTACAAATATAGCCTACATTAATAATTTCAATTCACCTTGCAATGAAGGAAAGTTGAAATGGTTCTTAACTTAAGAGGTCCAATTCTTCCTCAATTATTACTTGATGAATAGAAATTAGAAACTACGAGCTCTCAATAGCTTAATATGGACAAATCATCAATGAAGGGAGGCTCTTAACCTTAAGAGACCTTTGGTATTTCCCATCATGATTCATTCACCATAATGCTATCAATTGAAGATTGAAAATTCATAAGAAAAACTGTTTGCATATAATCAAGGAAAACATAGTTTCAATCCACCAATTTAATAGGAGGAGTGTTTAACTTGAACACCTTGTTATTCCATCTTACTAAAGTGGTGAAGAAACTAAGATTCAATAAAATAAATCATCACACATCATCCATAAACCAATCTGGAGCAAAGCACATAAACAAGTTCTAAAATAACCAACTTATGGAAAATTAAACTATTCTAACAAAGAAGTGTACTTAGCTTGGAGTGGGGGCCCTCCACCCTTGCCTTGCACACTTGAAGAAATCTCAGCTACAACAACTTCAGTAGATCAACCAAGCATGAACAACAAATTGGAATGAAGCAAGTTCTTCAAATTAGCTCCCAACTCCAGTCGTACAAAAGTTACATACAAATTCCATTCCAAAAGCCATCAAAGTCTTGGCTTTAAATAGAGGTTTAATGAAACAAACTGATCTATATTATCTCTAACACTCATATCTACTCATATCCACCTATCTAAGTTGAACTCATCCAATTTATCCCAAGAAATATGGTCAATCCCATAAAATCTCAAAACTGCCCTATTTCCTAGGGATTTTCTAGTGACTAGTCATGTTTGGCCAGCCTTGACTGGGCCTAATAAAGCTTGTTCTGGCCGAACCAAGTGGAGTTAGCTTAGTCCTAGTTCCCAAGCTGTCCATCCATGCATCAAAATTGAGCCCAAGTGTCCTGCAAACATGTCATCCACATAGCTATTACGGGAATTTCTGATTCAGTCCAAAATTGCACTTGAAACTCAATTTTCATAAAAACTTCTAGAAGTTACAAAATTAAAATTAAACACCTGAATATGCATAAAATACATCAAAATGATATGGTTTTGATGGAAAATGGATGGAAAATATAAGGATTAAGTAGGTTTCCCTAAGCAAAAATAGACCAAAACTGAGGGCCAACAAGTCAAAAACATGAAAAAGAAGTCAAGAGAATGTTAAGGAAACTCTAAAAGAAGGATAACCTTGATCTCTTGGCTAAAGCATCTCTGGTGGCATGATGCAGGACAAAGAGCAAAAGAAAAGAAGAAAATTTTTGAAATTTTGGATTTTTTGTGTGCATTGGCAGAAAAGTTATCCTACATAAACGTAACAACTATTTCCTGCACCAAATTCAAGCTTGGATTCTGAACAAATGGGAAAGTATTTTTGAACACGGGAGGAGGTTTTTGTTCATAACATAACCAAACACAATAATGTCTCTCAGTTTTTTATTATACTTTATGATTTGGGAGATATGCCCAAAATACACGTTGCTACAAGAGAGTCATTGCGCTTTTATATTCTTTCCACAACTAGCCCAAGTAGTTAACCGGGGGGTTAGAGGGGGGGTCGCAGGGGGTTTGAGGGGTGTGGGTAGCCCCACTCTATGGGGTTTGGGGCCCTATATTAAGTTGGGAGGACCTACCTATGGTTTTGTGCATGGTTTTTGCACATGGTTTTGGATGCGATGCTTTTTGGTCCATGGTTTTGGACGCGATGGTTTTCGGTCCATGGTATTGGATGCTTCGATATGTATAAATATGTGTTGTAACATTGAAAGGAACATAATGAAAAATCAAGATGGTAGTCCCGGTTTTGGGATCCAGGGGTAAATCTCTGTGTATATGTATTTTATGTGTTATGCTCTCGCATTGTTTATTTTCTATGTTTTAGAATTCATATGCAGGTAATTTCTGTACGGGGTTAAAACCTACATTTGGTATAGAAGTTGTTTTGGCTTCAAGGGGATTCCTTTCTTGCCAATGGGTTTCGCTCGGGCTTGTGGTAGACCCTGTTTAGTGGGAGATCTGTGGGATCGATTCTGGTGGTGAAAGAAGATGGTGAGCAGTGGAAGGACAAAGATCGAGAAATTTAATGGTTAGAGTTTTGAGTTATGGAAACTCAATATGGAGGATCTATTGGTGGATAAATATCAATAGGTCATGGTAGATCTAGGTACTAAATCAACAGAAGTGTCCGAGGAAGAATAGAAGAAGTTGGATCGGAAGGCTAAGAGCACAATACGATTGTGTGTCTCAGATTTAGTACTGCCGAATGTATTAGGGGAAGCTACATTGAAGGCTTTGTGGGAAAAGTTAGGGACTTTGTACCAATATAAGTCTTTGGTGAATAAACCGTTCCTACGGAAAAAGCTGTATAACCTAAGGATGAAAGATGGAGACTTGGTGACAGAACATTTGAATGCATTTAATACTGTGGTAAGTCAGTTATTATCTGTTGATATTAAAATTTCAGATGAGGATAAGCGCATCAGTTTGTTGTGTTCTCTACCAGATTCGTGGGATAGTCTGATTATTGGAATAGGTAGCAATGCAACTGCCTTGTAGTTTGATGAAATAGTCTCATCCTTGCTGACGGAGGAGATGAGACGGAAAAATATGGAGAGCCAAAATGGTGATGCCTTGTCTGTACGAGGGCAGACCCAGAATAGAAACAAAAATAAGTCATCGAGTGGGAGATCTAAATCTCTAGGAAAACTTATAAAGGAGGTGTGCTGGAAATGTCGAAAGGAAGGGCACTACAAAAGGGACTGTAAATCTAAAGCTCTTGACAAAGGAAAGGGATCTGATGAGGCTCCTTCTGCAGAGGCGACAACCACCTCAGATGAAGGTGGGGATGTGTACTTGGCTTCTTCAAGTACACATGTAGATCATGAGGCATGGTTGATTGACTCAGGTGCATCCTTTCACTTCACTCCCCATAGAGAATGGTTTTGCGAGTATGAGAAATATGATGGTGGCGATGTCTTCTTGGGGGATGACAGGAAGGATATAATCGTTGGTCGCGGAAAAGTAAAGTTGAAGTTGCAAGGTGGAAGGGTTAGAATGCTTCCAGGTGTTCTGCATATTCCTGAATTAGCCAGAAATCTGATTTCTGTTGGCAAGCTGGATGATGCAGGTGTAAAAACAGTGTTCGTGAAGGATACTTGCAAGATGGTTCAGGGAGCACTGGTATTGATGCGGGGAGTTCGGATTGGAACTCTGTACAAGCTGCAAGGTAGCACTGTTATTGATGGGTGCAATAGTTTTGTGGTTCCTGAGAGTGGAGCAGAAAATCTAGTGGTCTCTGGAGAGAAGACCATGCTATGGCATCAAAGGTTTGGACATATTGGAGAAAAGGGCCTTTAGATACTTCATGGTAAAGGTATGGTAGAAGGTATGAGTCTCTAGATTTTGATTTCTGTGAAAATTGTGTATATGGGAAGAAGAATCGGGTGAGTTTTCCCTCTGGTAGTAAGAGGGTGAAACATATATTAAAACTTGTGCACAGTGATGTGTTTGGACCTGTGAAGGTTCCATCACTGGGTAAGTCTATGTACTATGTATCATTTATAGATGAATTCTCAAGGAATACATGGATATATTTCCTTAAGAAGAAAAATGAAGTCTTTGACAGGTTAAAATAATTTAAGGCTCTGGTGTAAAACCAGATAGAGAAGAAGATAAAGTTGTTGAGGACAGATAACAATGGAGAGTTTTGCAGCAAGAAATTTGAAGAATTCTGTAAGAAGTGTGGTATAGCACGACAGAAGACTACTCCATACACACCTAAGCAAAATGGAGTTGCAAAAAGAATGTACAAGACGTTGATGGAAAGGGAAAGAAGCATGCTCAGTGGTGTCGGGTTAGGACAGGAATTTTGGGCAAAGGCGGTGGATACAACATGTTACTTGGTCAATCGATCACCTTCATCAGTGTTGGAGGATAAGACTCCAAAAGAGGTATGGATTGTAAGAAACCCTCTCTTTCACATCTAAGGGTGTTTGGATGTGATGCATATGTACATGTTCCAAAGGAGAAAAGAACCAAGTTGGAAATTAAATCTAAAAAGTGCATCTTTATTGGGTATAAGGATGGTTTAAAGGGTTATAAGCTTTGGAACCTAGTTACAAGGAGGGTTGTGTATAGCCGAGATGTGGTGTTCAGAGAGCTGAAAGACGTTACTAAACATGAAGTCCAACCAAAGGAACTTAAGAAGATAGAGATTGAGCTTAAGGAGGAAGAATCAAACTCTACAGTAGAGGAGGAATCAGAAGATGAAGAGCCACAAACTTCAGGTGTGAGAAGATCAGTTCAAGAAAGAAGGTAGCCAGAAAGGTATAGTCCATCCGCTTTCTATTCAAATTTTTCTTTATCTGTTACTGATGATCATCCAAGAACTGTGAAGGAAATAGTAGATTCAGAGGATGGAAAACTCTGGAAAGAGGCCATGGTTGATGAAATGGCATCTTTGCACAAAAATGAGGCTTGGGATCTAGTGGAGTTACCGGCTGGAAGGAAAACCATTGGCAGCGAATGGTTGTTGAAAAAGAAGACAAATGCGGAAGGAGAGGTGGAGAAATATAAAGCTCAATTGGTAACAAAAGGTTATTCCCAGGTGTCGGGAATTGATTTTGGTGATATTTTTTCTCCTATTGCCAAGGTATCTTCTATTAGATTACTTTTATCTATTGTTGCTTATTTTGATTTTTAGGTAGAATAGATGGATGTGAAGACATCATTTCTTCATGGGGATCTGGAAGAGGAAATCTACATGAAGCAACCTGAAGGCTTTGCGGTGAAGGGTAAGAAAGAACTAGTATGCAAGTTAAAGAAGTCTCTGTATGGGTTAAAACAGTCACCAAGGATGTGGTATCAGAAATTTGATACATTTATACGGGGACTTGGCTTCACCAGAAGCAAAGCAGATCACTGTGTGTATTTTAAATTAATTGGTGACCGTGTTATATATCTGGTCTTGTATGTGGATGATATGTTGCTGGTTGGAAATGACAAAGAAATTATCCAGGATTTGAAGACCCAATTGTCCTCCAAATTCGACATGAAAGATCTTGGTGCTGCAACCTATATTTTGGGCATGGAAATTAAAAGAGATCGGGCAAAGAGGAAGCTCTGGTTAAACTAGAGGAAGTATGTCGAGACAATACTGCAGAGGCTTAATATGCAGGATAGTAAACCAGTGAAGGTTCTTATTCTTGTAGGTGTGAGGTTATCTACTGAACAGTGTTCCAAGACACAAGAAGAGGAAGAGGACATGTCTCGTGTTCCATATGAAAGTGTAGTCAGTATCTTGATGTATGCAATGGTCTATACTAGACCAGACATTGTACATGCAGTGGGAGTATTAAGCAGGTTTATGTCAAAACCATGGAAGGAGCACTGGACAACAGTGAAGCGGGTTTAAGGTATTTGCGTGGCACTAGTGATTATGGTTTATGCTATCAAGGAAGACTGGAATTGGACAGAGTGTTGGATATTCGTGGATTTGTTGATGCAATCTGGGCTAGAGATCTGGATCAGAGAAGATCTACAAGTGGGTATGTGTTGAACCTATTTGGAGGTGCAGTCAGTTGGATGAGTAAGAAATAATCTGTAGTGGCACTATCAACTTCAGAGGCATAATACATGGCAGCCACTCATGCAAGTAAGGAAGCAATTTGGTTGTATAGATTGTGTTCAAGTATGGGGTTAGTAGAGGGAGCTATAAGGATAGACTGTGACAGCCAAGTGAAATTTTCTTAGTAAAGAACCCTACATATCATTCAAAGACAAATCACATTGATGTTCAGTATCACTTTGTGAGGGATATGATAGAAGACAAAAAGGTGTTGCTATTAAAGCTGGACACCTTGAAGAATACTGCACATGCATTGATAAAATCTATGAGTTTTGAGAAGTTCTCTTGGTATAGAGAAACAATGGGCATTGCAGGGATGGATAAATGACTAAGCTCTCTTGTGGCCCCTTGTGGAAAGAAAACAACAAGTGGGAGAATGTTGGGTTGTGTTATATTCTTTCCACGACTAGCCCACATAGTTAACCAGGGGGTTAGAAGGGGGACAAAGCCCCCCCTTCATTGCGTCGATTGCGTAGCGGGCGGGTTTGATGGGTGCGGGTAGCCCCCCTCTATGGGGTTTGGGGCAGTGCCTCGGAAAAATTTGTTTTTGGACCCTATATTAGGTTGGGCGGACCTACCTATGGTTTTGTGCATGGTTTTCACACATGGTTTTGGACGCTATGGTTTTCGATCCATGGTTTTGGATGCGATGGTTTTCAGTCCATGGTATTGGATGCTTCGACATGTATAAATATGTATTGTAACATTGAAAGGAACATAATGAAAAATCAAGATGGTAGTCCCGATTTTGGGATCCAGGGGAAAATCTCTGTGTCTATGTGTTTTATGTGTTATGCTCTCGCATTGTTTATTTTCTGTGTTTTATAATTCGTATGCAGGTAATTTCTGTACGGGGTTAAAAACTACATTTTGTTCATAATTTTCAAAAGAGATTTCTAACCAAATGAAGATGGATTATGGAAAACCAAAGGAGGTTTTGGTTAAGGACAAACCCAATCACAATAACCTCCTTCCATTTCTACACAAGTCTCACATATTGGGAGATATTTAATTTTCGTGGAGGCCTATTTCAGAAAATCAAAGTCTCTAATTTTTCTTCACTATTTTAGCCATTCTTTTGTGGCACGAATTTCATGATGATGGGAAAGAATTTCAAAATACTAAGAGAATTATGGTTTTGTAAAAAGTGTTATGGTTAACAATATATCAGCTCATCTTTTACCCCTTTTTTCGTTGTGCTTTTAGGACAATTTGACTTCAAGGCAATTTTTTAGGGGTTTGGAGCAGAGTTTTCTAGTGCTTGATGACTCCATGGTGTAGTAGAGATTTTCATTTTCATCAAAAAATTCCTCCGGGAAGGCCTCCAAATCACCCTCCAAACTTCTTCTACGCTTCTGTTAAATTATTGTGTTTTTGTTAAATTCACTGTTTTTAAACAATGTAAGATTTGAAATGGGAACTGATACGGTTACTCGTTTCGTTGAAGTAGCAAAAAAGTCAACCGCTTTCAAAAAGTGGTGATGCAGAATACACTCTTTTTTTTCAGAGCATATTTTTGACACTTTAAATTTTCTTATGTATCAAATATAAATATTTGTTTTTAAATGTTAGTGATTTTCATGCTGATTTTTTAAACATGTTGATGTAGCATCAACTTTTTTTTTTCTCCGTAAAACTAAATCTATTAAGAGGACATATGGTACAATATGAATTTACAACCAAGAGAAGCAAGAAAACGGGCAGCCGGAAAGGATAGACTATCCACCTCGGCCCCTAAGAGAAAACAAGATAAGAGCAGTGCTAAACAAGAAGTAACAAGAGGAACAGAGTGACAAGAGCAGAATAAAGGATTCTACCCAACATGGGTAGAATCAACTATTCGACATTTTTTCCCTTTCTTTTTACCAACTTCGACCCAACCAAGATGAATCTGCTGTGCTGGCATGATTTGCAAACTGAGCTGGGCTGACGGAGAAGTCTCCTTGTCTGAATCCGAGGGAGAGGGCTCAAGAGTTCTTTTCTATGAGTTTGGAGGGACAGTAGAATCCTCAGGACCAGTCGAGGGCGGGTCTTGTGCCAGCTTTGCGTCCATTCCTTCCGCATCCCCTTCCTCTTCATCTGAGCTGGAATCAAAATCATCAACATCATCCATGGGGGGAGGATCATGAGGTTTCTAGCTTTTGGATTTCGACTTAGGATTGGCTTTCTTCTTTTGGGCAGGCATCAAGGGACAAGAGCTTTGAAGATGCCCTGTGAGATGGCAAGTTCGACAGCGAAAGGCTATGTTCTCGTAATCCAGGGTCTGAGTCCAATGGAAGTCTCCAATTTTGATATTAAACTGATCAGGTAAACCTTTGCTCATGTCTATTTCTGCACAGATTCTGGCGAAGGTGTATATGCCCTTTTCCCCTCTAGAGGTTTCTGTGGCTAGAAAGCGGCCTAGAGTATTGCCGATCCCTTGGAATACAACAAAGTGCCATAGATGTGCCGGGAGATTAGGAAGTCTGACCCAGATGGGGAGCTTGGTGATGATTGTTGTAGAGGGATCGAAATCTAGGAACCAAGGAGTGAGGAATAAACCTGCTGAGCCCCAAAACCATGGGCCTTTGGTTAAATCTTTTTGGTAGTCCTCACTAAAAGCAAACACTATAATGAAGAAACCCTTTGAGCAGAGAAGAACCTTGCAATTGTTGGTCCAATGAGACTGAACCCATTAGTAGAGATCTGCTGTGCGTGGCCATAGCCCATTAAACTTGCAAATAATGCCATGCTCTGCATACTTTTGGATTTGCTCATCCAGCGTTGGATGCAGTATTTCAATGGAAGGGTTTTCCTCCAGTTTGTCCACAAAAAAAGGTTTGGGAGCCTAAGTTTGTGGAGCTATTTTCTTGGGCATCTGAGCATGGACGACATCTTTGTATGAAAAAGTTGCAGCTGAAGATGGTTGTCCAACAGCTCCCCCTCTCAAACGAAGGGTTACCACCATTGAGCTATTCCTGGTAATGCTCTAAGAAGAGAGGGGAAAAATATCTTCAAGTTGTTTACCTTGAAAGCGAAGTCTCTGAAGGTCTGAAGGGATCCCAATCCGTCGTTCTAGCTCGAGTTTAAGATTCAGCACCAGATCTGAAGAACTGACCCATTGCAGGATGGTTCTGCCTGTAGGCTGAGAAATTTGGACTTGAAAAGAGTCAAAGAAGGACCTAGACCCAGTTCCAGGGCTTCTTGTGCTTCCTAGAGCAGATCTGCCATGGCGATTTTCCATCCGGGGTGTTAGACCCATCAACCTTTTTTTTTAGAGGGCTTATTTTTTACAATTTAAAATTCTTTATGTCCAATTTTTTTTAAAATCATGATTACTTAATAAATTTTCTAGTTGTCTTATTTTTCCTTTTTTAAATGTT